>VWZK01002683.1:612684-649181 GCA_013396935.1 Baryphthengus martii
AAAAAAAACTCCTAAAGTGCTGACTGGCTTGAGCTGCTTCTAGCACCTCTTGTATGGAATAAGACTTACAGCACTGTTGCCAGCAATTATTCAAGCTGTTTTCATCCCTAAAGTTACATGTGAGCAACTGCAGGATACGGTAACTACCTTGTTTTCTGAGACCCCTTACTATGGTAATTCCTTCATTCACCATCCCCGTTCCGTGCACTTCTCAAGGAAAATTAAATCCTCAATACTCTCGCATCGCAAAACACATCGTTAGTAGCTGGAGACAATATGCACATCCTTCACAATTGAAAAAAAAACAAAAAAAAACCCCAAAAATTAGTTCATTCTCAGAACAAAGCATTATTAATTTAAGACTCACAAACCAAACAATGGTAAATAGGAAACCCTTCTCAAAGGCTGCATGCCGAATATCTCGCTTCCAAATACAATGCATGCAGGAGAAATAAATCCGTCCAAGCATAATTAAATTAAAAAGGTTTTCAGTCTCTTTCAGCAGCATAATGGTTATTATTTTTAAAGTCTCCTCCAACCAAACTGGCCTGGGGTTCAAATGCTGACCTTTGCTTTTCTACAACCATATAATGGTTTGAGCGGTCCCCGTGGCTCTGCACTGCGGCAAGACCAGGAGATAAAGCCTATACATACTGTTCTGCCTCCCCGTCCTTGGAAACAGGCTTCGTTGTACCACCTTTGCTGTCTTCATTTGCTGCTGCTGCCGCCGCTGCTGCCGCTGCTGCTGTTTTTTCAGGAAGTGATGCCAAATCTTTGAAAACATCCACATAATGCCCAAAGCCTGGGCCCCAGTTCAAGAGGTTGTCCCAGTTGAAGCCCCCCGCTTGCTGCCCCAGCTTCGCCGGCAGGGAGCTCTCCCCTGCGCTGCTGGTGGTGGCCTGTGCCCCCACCGGACCCCCCTCACCTCGGCGGCCAGGGTACCTGCGGGGCTTTAGCCTGGCACCGTAGTTGTCCTCGTCATCCGCATCGGACTCATTGACCTGGGATAACTTGGGCATCCTGGAGGTGTACGCTATGGGCTTATCCCTGTCGTACTCCATCTCCGAGCAGGTGAAGGACTCGTGGGAGTCGCTGTCGGAGGAGGACTCGGGTGCAGGAATACCATCGGCCGGGTTCCTCGTCCGGGACAGAGGCCTTCTGCAGTCCTCCTCAGAAGAAGAACGGCCATGGTCTGCGCTGCAGATGCTGGGGTTTCTGGGGCGAGGGGTATTCAGTCTCTCCACCTCTTCGATGGACAGCCCCACTGGAGGAGCAGTCTCCAGAGGGATCTGCCCGATGGGCTGCTTCAGGCGGCTTCCCGGTCGGGAACTGTGGCTCGCCATGGTCTGCGGACTCTTACTTCTCCTTCCCAGTCGAGTGGCGTAGTTAAAAATGCCGGGCTGGCAGACGTCATTGTGCATCTCCAGCGGGCTCCCTTCCCTGATGGCGAGGTGCAGCTCCCTCGCTGGACTGTGCCTGTAGAAAGTTGACGATTTGGAGAAGGGCGCGGGGCTGTGCCGAGACAGGGGGTTGGGAGTAGGGCACGCCGAGTGGCTTAGAGACGTCGTCCTCAAGCCCTGCCCGTAGGCGGGCTGGTAGGTCAAGCTGCTGGCTCCCAGGGGCATGGGGGACTGCCGCGCGAAGCCCAGCGGGCTGTGCCTCTGGATGGAGAACTTGGGCGTGTGGCTCCGAAACTGCTTGTAGTGCTGGATGATGTCAGCATCCGAGGGGGCGATGCTGCTGGCATTGTCGATGTCGTAGTGCTCGATCTCGGGCTCAGGGGAAGCCAGCGGGGCGCTGGGGATCGTCTCTGTGGCGTGCGGGATATCGGTTTCATCATAGATAAGATACGGGTTTTCTCTTTCGATGATATCGGGTTTTGGGTTCCCTTCGGGCTGCTTCCTCACAGTCATGTCATCGCCGTAAGGCGGGATGTTGTCAGGGTCATCAAACGCCACGTTCTCGCTCCCTTTTTTCTTCTTCTCCTTCGTTTTCTTCTCCTCTTTCGGGCCTTTCGACTTCTTTCCTCGGCACTGGTTGCAGAGGATGAGGCTGAGGACCAGCAGCGCCAGGACCGTCGCGCAGCTGCCCACGATGGCCGGCACGGCCCAGAGGGGAAGGGACAGCTCGGCCGGGTGTGGGGACGGGAGGCAGATGTGGCCACCGTTGATCCCCGCTCTACACTCGTGGCCCGGGGCGCACGAGATCCCCAGGCACGCCACCACCGCCTCGCACGTCCGGCCCGCGTACGCCTCGGGGCAGACGCAGGTGAAGCCGGCGTGCGTCCCAGGCTCGCAGCTGCCCCCGTTTTGGCAGGGGTTGGAGGCGCAGGCTCCCGGCGGGACGCACTGGTAGGCGTACCACTGGTTGATGCACATCAGCTCGCCCCAGCAAGGGCTGCTGGCGCAGACGTTGGGGCCGCGGCAGCCGATCTTCACCGAGGGGTCCGTTTTGGAGAGGGTGGCGAGGCTGTGCTTGCCGGAGAAGGGAAGGCTCTCCCCGCCGTACTTGATATAGGAAATGCAGCCGTCGAAGCCTAGGAGAAAACGCAACAGCCACGTCAGGACCTGAAGACTGGGTAAGCACTGTCAACAGAGCCCAAAGACACTAAAGGGGAAATCTTTTGGATCAGCAAACGACAAAAATCTCTGGTGTGCCTCTTGCCCCACAAAATAAAAGGGAAAACACAAACGTAGAAGCAACGACATGGAAAACCCAATGCTACAACGGAGGCAACAACTTTATTTCGTGGTTTTAAGCAGCGTGTGGAGTAAATCATGCTGTTAACTACACACACGAAGCCTGCACATTTTGATGATTTCTATGTACTGAGCTTACGGTTGCTTCCCCACATTTTCACTTTGGCTTGTGATTAATGTAAAAATATCTGCAATATTAACCACATAACGTTGCAGTATCAGAGCAACTTCACTTATTATTCCAGAAGGATGTCCCATTCCCAGGACTCAATGATCTTAAAGGTCTTTTCTAACATATATGATTCTACATCTCTGTACCTAACAGCCTGTATCAAATCCTTCAGACTCAGGTGTAAGAAATGTTTTGTTGCTTCTGTCCAGTATTTCCTCTTAGGTTGCAATGACTATTTTGCTTATAAACTTTGGATAATTTTGGGGGGTTCATATTAGACAGCAACCGAAATTTACTTTTAAGCAGAACAAGATTAAGGAAAGGCTGGTCATGCCTGAAGCTTCTGACATAACTTCTAGAGATGCATCTTCTAAAACAAATCATTTTCACAGCTAAGCTGTGCATAGAAACGGAGATTAAAAATAAGAAAGTCGCTAAGTAATTCCTCTGAAGTGACATGCATGGCACTTATATAAATGATACCAAGATATCTTAGTTGCTTCAAATCTGACAAATAAGAATTCAGAAACAGACTGGTTCTCAATTTCAATACTAACTAACAAAAATATTCTTAGGTGAGTAAACAAAAATGTATCAAACCCTGCAATTAAGATCCTGAAATTAACACGTCCTGTTTTCTAGAAGGCCTGTGAGATTTTTTTGTGCTTCCATCGCTTTCATTAACCTGAAAAATGAGGCAACTCTAAGCAGAAGCCTAAAAATAAATTTGATATTTTGGATCTGACTTTTAAGAATTACATAGGCTGCGCAGGAGAAGGAATTACTGCCCAATTAGGAAGTATCTACCTCAAGCTTGGAAATCGGGAATAAAGTTCAAATTGAAGAAAGAAGGTAATATAAAATGAAATGAAAAAATACAGTTTGGGTAAAACCAGGTGGCACACACAACCTAGTCTGCTCACTGAGGTCTGCAATGTAAATGGATACTTCTGTGATTGTAACGTGCTCATCTTGCAGACAGAATCATCGGAGGAGGTCTGAAGGTTTTATCCTCAGATCTCCACTATAACGTAGTGTCCCCTTGAAATACAATTATTTTGCCAAAATACTAAACAATGAGCAAAGGGTTGGATTCTGCAGAAACACTTCATTTTCTAAAAATGCATTGTTAAATTGACTCAGTGTTCAATTTATAGACCCATTTCACTCAAGCTAAATGAAAGGCTCCATTGTACAGTAAATAAGCCAAGAATTCAAATGGTTACCACAGGGAAACATCTATTCTAATAGCATTTAACGTCCTTAAAATGAATTTGAACAAATATTCCTTGTAATGATTTCATTTAATATACTCAAATGTTTTTGTTTCCTATTTCTCCCGTATTTCTAAAACTTCTTATCATCCATGCAGAGAAACCTGTGCGCGGCTGGCTTGGCTGCGCTAGCAGCAAACATCAGCTTCCATTCCCCTTTGCTTGTGGGTTTTCCAGTTTTCCCTGTGCTTCAGCTAAGCCTCCTGTCTTAGTGTCTCCTAAAATCATGGCAATACTTTCATGTTTCTGAATCTTGAGTGGCCTTTTCCCAAACTTCCCATAGCTTGGTTGTAAGTGCTATTCTGTCAGTGGTGATGCTGACAAAAGCATCGCACTCGGGTGAAAAAATAAACAGGAGCAAATTTTCTATGCATTAAGAGTGCCCAAGAAAGGTTCATTTCTACTAACATCTTGCTGGAATGGAAGAAGAGCTGCTATGAATGGGAACTTTGTGAATAATTGCAAAAATCTCCATAAAAGTCGGTAGCACAGAGATAAACGGAAGAATATCTCCTCTGTCATGAACCAGCAAATATGCTCAAGCAGCATGAGGTGATATTATGGATTTCCAATCTTCAAAGTATGTTGATTTAAAATTTGAACACCCTCTGATGTCAAAAATGAAACACAAGTATCAGCATCAAATAGGTTTCACTGAGAGATGCAAGTCGTGGTGTAAAAGGACACTAAAGAGACTCCAAAGTTTTGCAAACACGCTGTTTCTGTTTTATTTCCATTATCAAAGAATCTTTTCTTTCAGCATTACTTATATTTTCATTTTCTCCTGCTTTCACATTCCCAAATAAAGAGGAAATTGAGGATTTAGGTTGAGGTGAGAGCCCAAGCAGAATGCCCGATTACCTTGCCGCGTGCTTGGTGGTCCCTTGCAGCAGAGGTGCGATAAACAGCAACTGGGATTTTGTCAGGTCTACCCGGGTCTGAAAATGTTATTGGATATACCAGCTCCACAGCCCTGCAACTGTTGCCCGTGTTATGCTTTCGTTTGCCTTTAACAGTGCTGCAGATATTTTTGAGTCTGAGTTCATGCAGAGTTTTATGCCTCCCCCTTGTAAATCCTTGGTATGTCGTACACAATGTAATCCAATATTAAAATAAAATAAAATCATATGAATATGAGATTTTGGATTGTGCATTCCTAATGGAATCCAGACATTCCTAATTTGTCTGCCACAGCATCAGGCAGTGGTGAGAAGTTAGTGTCCTCAATTTTCTTTGTTCCAGCTTTCCTACAAGCCTCTGTTTTTTCCATGCATACGTTGCTCATAAAACATTCATATAAAAAGGGTAAAGGTTAGCCCAGCATCCATATGATTTCGTACCACATTTCATACAAATTCACAGTATGCAGCTGTGAAGTGTGAATTTGCTCCACTCCAAGATACTTTGTCTGGTCACAATTCTTGAAGTCAGGAAGATTTTTCAAGAGGAAAACTCTGTGAAACCTACGCCTGAGTTGTCTGGACTATCTCAGAGTTCGTAGCTAAAAATTCCTTTCACCTTTACTTATCACTGGGGGATGATATCAAATATATGTTATCTGCTTCTTTTGCCAGGGCCTAAGACAGTTGCTTTAACTCTTGAGGGAAACTGATTTACCTAACGACTAGATGTCAATCAGAGGGTGGTTCCTTATTGTCCCTGGTTTCTGTTGCTCAGAAATAAATCCTATTCTCCACTTGACAGCAGGATAAAGCAAGAGAAAGCTGGAGTTTTAGAAAACATTTTAATCATATTAATAACAGGCTAAATCCCTCAGTACTTACCAAACCCCTACAAAGTTCTCATTTTTGCCTACATAAAAGATTTGCCTTGGTATTCCAGGTAAAGAATAGATCCTTTCTTCTCCATTAGCATAACAAAATTATAGCTACTGATTTACAGCCAAGCAAGCAAATGCACCCCCCATCTCCAAAAAGTCCTGCAGATGGAGTGCCTGCTTTTGGAAACAACAAGGCTGCAATGTGTACCGAAGGGACAAAGTCTGCAACCCTTACTCATTCAAATTGTCAGTTTTTTTCTGGCAGAGGACGGAAGTATCCTAAATACTGATGAAGAATTGCAGGGCTTTGTGCGACCTTTAAGCAAACCGAGACCTTCTGTCTGTTCAAATGTGCTTACGTGCAGTATATTTTTTTTAAAAATGATTAAAAAGTAGTAAAAATTACCTGCAACTGTACTCTTGAAAGGTTGGCTTGATGGGATTCCTCCCAAAGAAATGGTAAGAACGTTGAGTCCACCAAAGTCTTGCGTGGGGTGGAGAATCTCTCGGCTATGAGCCTTGTCGACCGACAGAGTAGTAGCAGACCCGTTCTTCTCAATCAGTACCAAATGCCACTGACCATCCGCAGTGTACACTTCTGGGATATTTCTCTCCACTTTCCCAGCAATTCCAGCATCGGACACGTAATGCACTTTGCCACCTTTTATCTGATCAAAAGAATCCAAAATACATAATTTCAAAATGATGAACACATAATCACTCCTACACAGACATAACGAGTGTAATGCCCATTTGGTACAGCTATGGCAACACGTGGCTTCGGTCGTCACAGGAAGCCTGGGTGTATTTTTTTCTCAAATACCTATTTTGTACTAAAAATGCATTATTTAGTAATTAAAATTTCTCAGCAATTAAATACATCTGTAGAAAACATAGAGCTGCCATCCACTCATTGCCTGGTTAATCTCAGAGGAGAAAAACCTATTGAGAGGGCAGCAATAGTGCATGCACATGAAAAACACATTTTAACAAAAAAAAATTTAAAAATCCTTACTCCTTCTTTAAGTAAGTGTGAAAAATGTTTTGCAGAGTAAACAGATGTTGTCCTTGACCAAAACCCCTTGTATCTAATTTTCTTTGTGGTGTAACAGGACCTGAGCAAGATTCCCATTTCATACTTGATTTTTGTGCTGATTTGCATTTTGCAGAAAAATAGTTTTAGAAACCTTTCTGAGGAGCTGCAAAGTGTATTGTTTTGTGTGAATTTTCAAATGGTGATTCCTTGAGCAAACTGCTTTTAAACTTGTGAGCTGGTCAGAAAAAAAGTTGCTATTGCAGGAAAAATGTCTTGGCTTTTCCTCTAGGAATGACACCTCGCAATTCTACTGAATCATGAGATGCAGGATTTCAAACTTCTTATTAGCTCAATATTGAATGATCCCAAAGTGAGATCAGTGCAAATTCTGCATTTAAGATATAGGAGTTAAAAACCCTCCCAATACCCAAACCTGCCAACTTCTTAAGTATTGCATAAAAGTTGGGTACATAGCTGATCTCCTAAGGGCGTACAGACTTATGTAGAGCTTCGATAGGGTGGCTCTGCAACTTGTTGCAAGTTTCCTTCCACACTCAGCGTGTTTGGTCATACGTGTTAAAAAAGATGCCTATTTTCCCTCCCGTGTTCCTCGCTGCAGCTCGGCCGGTCCATGATCTGTAACCATGAGCGTGTAGAACGTGCGCACGTGTCGTCCAGGAAAGGTCAAAGCCCCAGGTTTGTTGAAAGCTCTCTAAGCCTCCCCATGCTTTGTTCCAGGAAAAATAACGCTCACCTGGGAAGAGCTGTGAGGTGACACACTGGCTACAAGAATGCTGCTCTCATTTCCAGAAACTGTTAAATGCTCTGGATTTACTTCTTTAGTGATGCAAACCGAGGACTTTGTTCAAACGGACCAGCTTTACTATGGCTGTAAGGCCACGCTCACATCTTGGCAGCAGCCTGAACTAAATGTATCTAACACGTATTTCATTTGGACCAAGAAATACAATGGTTAATAAGGGCACGCACTTCATTTATAAATGCCATAATTTGGACTGTTTGAAAATGTATTGTTTGAGGGTTTCTTTGATAAAGCTGCCCCTCAGAGATAGGATGCTTTTGTTACTGGCAAGCACAGGCAGGATACATCTAAACTATCACGCAGTCCAAAGAATATCCCCATTTGGAAATGCAGTCACACAGGCTATCATAATATATTAAACACCAGTTGCCACAATCAAAAGTATTTCTAAAAAGATTAACTGGGCCAAATATATACCTCCATTTATGTCTGCGACCTGTAATTGGCTTGTTAGTCTTATTTTGTCTTTTACGCTCGATGAAAATGCTGCCTTGTATTTTGCTCCTTATGTAAACAAAAAGCAATATGCTATATCGGACAATATCCTTTAAGACTAAGTACAGAATCATAACTTTTAATTCCTTATTAGAGAAGGACTGTAGAATTATTTACCTGTCAGCAACTGATATTTTCCATAGAGATTTATGACTCTAACTCTATTTTCATTTCTTTAAAATTGCGTATGACTAATGCTAACAGCCTCATAAATAATATACGAGTGGCATTTGGAAAATAAAATTTCCAGAGACCCGACTTCTTCAACTAGGACAAAATAAAGAATGTTCCTCTTGGTTCCTTGAAGCACGGCACACTGCCAAATTTGAAACAAATGCTGATGCTGACAATACTGAGTAACACCCATTTCTGGGTTTTATTTAAATGGCAGAGCAACCGACAACTAGAATATAATCAAAAGAATGAACCACTAAAGCAAATATATTCTTAACTACAAGGATGATTCAGCTTTACTAATATTCTGAGTCTCATTCAGTGAATAAACACTTCCAGGGATGGGACATCCATAACTTCTCTGGGCAGCCTGTTCCAGTGCCTCACCACCCTAAAATATGCATATGCCAGCTCACATAGGTAAAGCAATCCACATTCTCTACCTGTACGATTCATAGAATTGTAGAATACCGGGTCAGAAGGGACCTCAAGGATCATCTGATCCAACCCTTATTGGCAAAAGCACGGTCTAGACAAGATGGCCCAGCATTCTGACCAGTTGAATCTTAAAAGTGGCCAAATGTTAGAGAATTCTCCACTTCCTGGGGAGATTATTCCAATGGCTGATTGTTCTCATTGTGAAAAATTCATAGATCTTAGATCTTACAGCTATGCTGATTTCATCTGATTTCAGAGGAGGTTTTCATCTAAAACAAAGCAGGCAATTTCACCGTTAACCTGCTGTATTTATCCCATTATTTGTAACTCAATTAGTTGCAATGTCTATTATTTGTAGGAAAATAAGTTGTGACAAAAAGTTTTAGCGAAAGGGTACCTCACACACTCTTTTTTTCGGTAGGGCATTTGCCATCTGAATTTGACCATTGTTTAATTTAATCTGCTCTGTTTTCTATCTTTTCCTGGATTAAGGAGCCCTTTACATTGCAGAGTCCTCTCTTGGGTTCTTTGAGGGGAATTTATATCCATCATTTAGTGAATCAGCTGCTCGCAATCTCTGTGAGTCTGATTTATCACTACTTCTCTGATTTTATCCCTATCCCAGCTACACCAACACCGGTTAACTAAAAGAGGAAAAATGCGGAGGCATGGAAGCAGCCACAGGACTTGCAGCTTTCCTCTAGCACAATTCAATATATAAAAAAACAAACCACATGACAAAGTTTTCTCTGAGTGCTTACGCTTTTGATAACCAGTACATGAAAAGACCCAAAAATCAAGTTATAAAATAGTCTGTTTTGAAGACTGACTTCTGTTGTAAACAGAAATCCTTAAAACTCATCTTCTGCACTGGGAAGTAGACTGAGATACCATGGAGACCTAGGTGTGAGTTGGCTTCACTGGCATCTTGGGCCACCGCCGAGGGAAGAGCTTGCTGTGATACCTACTCTGGGTATGAGCGGCAGTGCAGAAGCCACACTGTTCAAACTACAGGTAAATTACTACACTTTGAGTAACTTGCATCATCTGGGAACTCTCCTGCCATGATTAGCACAGTGATGTTACCTCACCTTCCTTAAACTGTTGCGTCTGTTACTAGGGAAATCCTCGCTGCTGGCCCTTGCACAGCTGGGTCTGGGACTTGACACCCTCGGCTTGCTTGTATAACTTCACCAATATTAACAATAATAAGAGTGTTTGCATAAACACACCACTGGTGCTTTCAGCCAGGAAAGGCAATTCTCTTTTTCCTCTTTTTAATAATGTTTGTAGAGCTGACCTAGCAAATTCTACTAGGGATAAAAAAGGTAGTACTTGGTTTTTTCTCTGCAAAATTCAAATTAATGAGATCTTATCTGCTAATATGACTGAGGCAGAAACTTCCTATCAATCAGATGATGTGGTAAAAGAATATATCAAGGAAGTGTGTCTGGAAAGCTCTGTACCTCTCTGATCAGGCAGGTGAAGAATATGCATGGGGTTGAAGCTTAGAAAGTGTGAATTTCTGCATAAGTTTCTTTAAAAGTCAAGGAAAAAAAACTTGGAAAGCCTTACAGCAGTAAAGGAAACTTGGAGCTTACACCAGCCCAATAAAGGGGCTTGCCAACATCACTGCTGTACTCATTTAGAGTTATGAGTAAATGGACTGAGTCATAGCCAGGAATTGAACCATCGCTTTCTCTTGAGAAAGGTAATTTCTGCAGAAAAAAGCTCTTTGGGAAAAAAAAAAACAAAACAAAACTGTGTGGCATTTGAAGCATTAATTCAGCTACGTATCTCAAAATAATTTGATATTGACATCGGTTCTACGGGTAACTTCATGAATTCAAGCTATCTCTCACTTCCTAGTTGGATAAGCAAGAGCCACGCTAATAGGAATTAATGAAAACTTTTTGGCAATTGTTTGCTAGTTTAAGGAGGGTCTGGGTTTGAGGCCTGAAAAATCAGAAGATAAAAGGCCAATAGCAAAACGATTTGTTCTGTAGAGCGTAACTTAATGATGACAACAAATATGGCAGAGAGTACTTACTGCTCTCACTGCCTTAAAACAGTCATTACTTGGAGTCTAGACAAAACTGATTAGATACAAAAGCCCTCAAGATCTTCTGATACCTTGGCAAATAGCAAGGGAATTGTTGAGAAGATGAATGATACTGGAGCAGTGCCCAGCCTCAGTTAAAGACCTAGTATTTTATAAAGGAAACAGGGAGAGTAATGGAAAAATGTGATTTTGATCATTGTGGATGAGGCGTTCCAACCAAATCCAACTCCGCATTAGCTGTGATCTTACCTTCACGGTAGTGAAGTTGCTGCTTTCCTGGACATGAACTAAAACGCCGTTCTCGCTCCTCGTCCTGAACTTCACTTCCAAGCGGTCCGCACTCGGGGGTCCTCGGCCGGCGCCACGGGTGCCGTGCCTCAGCATGTATTCTCGCTTCTTGTTCGGGCTCATGTGGTAGTCCAGCCGTCCTTTGCCTTCCAGCGACAAGGCAGCGTCGGCGGTAATATCTAGGACAAGAGCAGAGAAGGGCTGAGTACGTGGCTCGTTAGAGCTATAGTGATTATCTGCCTAATAACGACCGCTTTCTTTCAGAGCAGAGATCAAGTTCAGAGCAGGTCAGAGGGGAGAGCAGGACTGAACGGCAATTTCAGCCCCTCTATTCCTTGGCTTCAACCAGAATGTGTGTTTGAGAGTGGGAGTGTGCTAGTAATTTACTGCTGCTATCAGTCAATAGTAAATTAAAACTCGCTAGGGAACAAGTGAGGGAGGAGGAAAAAAAATTTGGCTCTCAGAACTGTAATTCCTTCCCAGGGATGTTACTGTTTCCATTACTGCAAGCAGGGTTTCATGATATATTGAACTCTAGGCTCTTCAGGGCAGAGATAATGACTTTCTATTTGTTATGGCATAAAAAAAAAAAAAAAGGCACAGTATTGACTACCAAATGCTGTGAAAATTATGGCTAAATACTTTTGTAAACTGATGCAATAAAAGCCTATAAATCAGCTAAACAATAATGGGACATGTAAGAAAACAAAGCCCAGCCATTATACGACAACTACACAGAAATAAATCACTGTGCTCTCCTAGACAATCCTGTATTGATTTACGGAGCTATCCATATGCGAGTTAATAACCCCAGAATGTAAATGGCTTGCTTGCATTTACATTTACCACATTTTCCTCCATAGAATCTGACAGTCATTTGACAAAACGGCCCGCAGTTCGGAGAAGCCATCGGCACGTGCACACAATGTTTACGTGAAGGGAAGGGTTTTCTCTCGCCCTCTTTACCTCCCCACAGCAGACAAATCCCTCCTATTGGAGAGCTCCATTTTAGTTACTGATTATACATTATTGGGAAGCAGTAGTTTCAAATGAGTGCAAGTTACCTGAAAGATGACATACAGACCAAAAAAACATAATCTATGTAACTTGTTGCTACTTTTAGCTCACAAAAGGAGAATTGTCCATTGTGGATTTTTCCTCCAAAATTATTTCAGAGGCAAGCATGTTGCTTGCTTTCATTATTTTATAAAATTCACTATCACATGCCTCTGAAAAGAAACTCTTACAGCGTTTGGCTAAACCATAGTTAGGTGTACATGAAAGAAAAAACCAGTAAAATCCCCTCCATACATTTTTCACAGTGCTTTCCCGTCAGTCCATCTTTGCAGTGACACTGCTGCCATGACCAGTGATCGACACAAGTGCCACCGTGTTGACATGGGCTGGTCGTGCAAGCGCCTTCTAGCCTGGGACACCTGAAACGAACCAGAAAAGTAGATGCTGAGGAATGTGCAGACAAATAAGTGGAGCAAATGTGCTGGGAAGTGTCCCGTGTTTGAATGATGTTGCCGCTCTGCTCCCCAGAGATGCAAAAATGGAGGCTCTTCTCTACAGACATCTCGTGTTTCCAAACAGATCTCAATTTTCAATGTCAAGTTGAAACAGCCTTATGAAAGAGAAAGGAATTCAGAGACAGTGAAACTTCTGTTATCTGTTATGCAAGGGAAGGAGAGGGACCTTACTGCAGCCTTTCAGTACTCAAAGGGGGTCTATAAGAAAGATGGGGACAATCTTTTTAGCAAGGCCTGTTGTGACAGGACAAAGGGTGATGTGTTTCAACTAAAAGCGGGTATATTTATACTTGGCAGAAAGAAGACATTTTTTACAGTGAGGGTGGTGAAACACTGACACAGTCTGCCCAGATTGGTGGTAGAAGCCCCACCCCTGGAAACATTCCAGATCAGGTTGGACAGGGCTCTGAGCAACCTGCTCTAGTTGAAGATGCCCCTGCTCACTGCAGAGGTGTTGGATTAGATGACCTTTTAAGGTCCCTTCCAATCCAAATCATGCTATGATTCTATGGAACTTTTTTAGGTGCTTTTTTTACTCTGCAGATCTCTGCAGATTTCATATCACAATGAACAGCACAAACTTGGGGGTTGGAAGAGGAAGGCTTGAGTTAGCAGATTTGGACGAGAGACTTGACATTATGGCTACAACTGTGACTTCAAATACTGAGATGGAAAAAACAATAGAATCAGATAGTTCATCATTTCTGAAAGACCGGTCGGAGGATATGAGGGAAATACAGTGATACTTGAGAGGCAAAGTGAGAGAACAGACATTGTGGATTAAAAAGAAATAAGAAGGAGTAGAGGGCTAGCAAAGTGTTCAAGTACAGTCAAACCCAGGTGGAATTTATAAAGAAATCCAATAATGGGGCTATATTCTAGTTCAGCCTGCAGAACAACATTAATAATAATCGCCAATAGAAACGTAATGATGTTGCTTTTTTGAAGCCTCTGTAATCTTTTGTAAACCTCTCATCCGAATCCACCTTATTCCTACATTTTTCACACTTTACAATAAATTCTACAGTCTTTTTTTTTTTTTTTTTTACAAGAAATATCTAACAGCATCTGAATGGAACAGCTTCTGACTTCCATGACATCTTCCTTTATTGTAAACGCAGTCCATTTGATACCATATATAGCAGACGTACTGATCTAAGATTCCTTGAGCTGCCAAAGCCTGGCTGGGCTCCAGGGGACGTCCGTTGACTGCAAACTCCATTATACAGCCCACAAAATCATGGCTTTCCACCTGTCCTCTCCTTTGAAGGATGGGCTCTACAGACCTGATGCCACCAACGGTAACTCGATTTGGTTGTACATCGAGAGTCCTATAAAAGAGTCAGAAAAATAATTTATTGGTCTCGTATATTAAGATAGTAAAGGCAACACAAAAGCTCTAACCATCAGCTACAGTCTGCAGCCAAAATTCCCCTTCCAAAATTCATGTTTTACATTTAGAAAGGGAGACTGAGAGATCATCTGGAAATTACTGAAAACAATGCCAGAGCAATTACTCCTAATACACATTTTTCTTTAAAGACCAGCAATCAGGTGATGTTATTTCTTACACCTTTATAAGAAATGAGAGGTGCAGTTTAAATAAATAAATACATAAAGACCTCAAATCAATGCTCAAAACTGAACACTGGAGTGAAATAAAGTGCTGCTAGAGAATAGCATTTTGAGACTGAGCCTGGTTTTGGCAAGATAGATACAATCCAAAATGTAAAAGTAGAGGAGGCTTTGCTAAAGATTGGTAGCCCTGAATATTGTAGAACTTCAAACTGTCCAAGAATAGTGGAGAAATACAATATTTAAGAGACAGCTGATTATAAAAATACATTTGTGTTTTACTATCTAAGATTTATACGTTGGCAATTACGAGCATCTGATATTCTGATTTGTTAACTCTTTCTAGATTATGATCAGAGCACTAGGTGTTAAGTCTTGCCCATGTTCTTGTGTGCCACCAGAACCTGAAGCCAAAGTCGAGAATTTGGGATTTCTGAATAAACTCTTTGTCGTGAATAAACTCCATGCTGAACTGTAACTCGAGTTAGCCAGTAGCAGTACATGTAGAAAATTTAATTTGCTCTCCAAAGACGGGAGAAAACAACGCTTGGGAGCACTGCCTTTGCAAGCCTCTGAAGGAGCACAGCTGAGGTATCTATCTCTTTTTTGAGGCTGGGTTAAGGGCATGTAATCATTACATCAAATTTCTCTGGCTTCAGAGGGTGATTTCTCTTTTATTTCACTCCCAAAAAAACCCCACCCAAAATGAAGAATTCTTTACCAATCGGTAGAAACAGCCACATTGCTAACGGTGCAGTAGCCTGGCTCCTGATCCTCAGAGCAGGAATCCACCGTCAGCGACGCTGCCTGCAAAAGTCACACACATAAATATGCTGAATAGTACAAGGTTGTAGTCCCTAGACACATTAAATACTTATGATGAATTAGATTACATCAAGGACTTGGCTAGAACAGAACACTTGTATATGACTACGTCACTCGGGATCTCAGGGTGCTTCAGAGCCACCGGTCTACTACATTCTGCATCACCACAGTGAACATTGAGATGTGAATACTAGCAGAGAGCCAGCTAATTGACTGCTTCATACAGAGAATCAGTTAAACACAACGTTTTCAGATTTGGGTAGGGTTTCTTTCGTGTTTCTTTGCTTTACTGCTTGAAACTGCAGTTATTTTGGCTCATACCATATCCTACTCTTGATCTGAGCTGCCCCCTCCAAACACAAAGGGCGTTTCTTCAAGGGCCTGACCGGGACATTAAACACACTGCTTCAACTTGATAAAAAGCGCACAAGAGGAGCTGGGAGTACAAACACTGAGATTACTTTTTTAAAATAATAACCAACCACTCACTAATACTCAAAGAGTAACCAAGCAGACCTGATTAAGGGAACCCTTAGGCTGATAGGTCACGAGGGATGTTTGCCCCACATTGATAACGGTGAAACACGTGGGTATCTACAGAGAAAACCAAGCTGATGTTCAGAGAAGTACCAGACATCGCCAGCACTCAGAGCAGTCTTCCTCTTCATAATTATCTCCAAGTCCCCAAGCCCCAGACAGCGGGGTTGCCTCGTTACCCGCCTCAGTCATTCACACTAAAGCAAATCAAGGCGCTTTTACTCATAATCTCTAAAAGTCTCACCAAAACTTGCACTAGAATCATGAAATAATTCCTGCTGATTTAAAAAGGAGTTTTTTTATTTTATTCCTCGTTTAGCAAAGAATTTTCTCCACAGTGATTTATTAATAACAGATGCGCTGCAAAAAAACAACCCCGAAGGTTAGTTATTCTTTAAAACAAATTTTCAGGAAAATAAACATAATCTTCAAACTGTACATATCAGCTTCTCATGTTTCAGCTAGATGTGTGGTACAGCTTTACAGCAAATTTAAATCAAACGTCACTTTAAAAAATGCCTTGGTTTATATTTTGATTTAGATTACGGGAGCTGAGCAAACAGCAATAGCTATCAGTACGTCATTACCCTGCAATGGCTTTTTTTTCTGCCTGCAACTAAGTTCCCTAACAAAGTCCTGTTGAAATCCCCACAGACTGTCCATGCTATTTCTAAACACATGCTGTGAGCTGATGCATTGTATTGACCAAATAAATCCATAGCTCTTCGCCCCAAATCATGCCCTACAGTACGCCTAAATTGTTCAATTTGCTATTTTTAATGAAAGCTCGTCTCAAATTTCTTTCCAGACATAATGAGCAAACTACTTCTCCCCAGAAACGTCAGTCTGCAGTTCCAAAGCAGATTATAGCTTGGTATAAATGAAACAATTCACTGAAAGAATAATAAGCTGGCTGGTCTGTATGCCATCACACGCATACATATTTTCCTTCAGAATATCAGCAGCAAAAAACGAAATGAGTTTTTTGTTCTTAGCTCAATCAGCGTAATCTCCCTAACTTACATCGCTATGCGCTGTGAAAGCCAAGCTACGACCCCAGCTGAAGGGCTAGATATTTGAGAATATATTTTACTTGGACCAGAGTTCATACAATTTATTTTCTAACGTTAGTCAAATGTTCCTGCTTGTTACTTAAGCATTACTCTACGGTTACCTTGCCGCATTATGAGACTTTCTATCCTGTCACTCTGCAATAGCTCAGGACTGACAACTTAATGATTTTACCAGTTTCCGATAAAATCCCACTGTGCTGTAGGAAATGACAGATTTGGAATCCTGAAGGGGGGCCTATTTTATACAGTTTGGGACACCTGGGAGACATTTTTCCTGCTGCACAAATATCTAAGACAAAGGTGATTCTTTTCATATATGGTGTTTGTAAACAGCTAACATTACTGAGAAGTTTTAAACATTGAAAAAAAAAAAGAAATCACACAAAGGTATAGTTGTCTTAAATGTTTGCTTCCAGCTTGAAGCATTCATAACAGAATTTTTCTGTCTATAGTCCTCTTTGTTATCTCTTCTTCTATAGTCTAGCCCTCTGACTTACCTACAAGTTAAACATTTTCCCTCTTTCATGTTTTTCTTAAGCGTATTTCATTTATTTGTTGCAGTTGTAAATGTGTGCTCCTACACTTAGCGCTTAAATCTCATTGATAGAAATATCATACTAATTTAGTTGCTAAAAATGGGCTATTTCCAGATTAAGGCGCTCCTTTAGGCATGACTGTTTGGAAGCTGCAATGAAAATTATTACGTATTTGATACTAAGGTATGTTAAAACAAAGTCATTACTCAACATCAGAACTACCCTTCATCCTATTTGGATATATAACTCCTACAAACACACATCAATTGGATTTGCAAAACCCAGCTGAAGACTAAACCATCCTCCCTTCAACAAACAGAGAAATGGTGTCACGCACTACGCAATCGAAATGCAGTTTCAGGCTCAAGACTCTCTAAGAGAGATGAAAAAAGCACTATTTCAGAAGGTCAGGAGACAACCCCAGTCCCACAAAGAACCCAAGACGATAAGGTAATAAATACATCCTTCTACTGGTCTCAGGGCTTCTGTGCCTGTGGACATCTCACCCTGGACCTGAAGCTCTTCAGCAGGGTTCCCTGAACAGAGCTGCTTGAAAATACAGCAGGGCTGTGATCTCAGCAGCACTGCCTTCCATAGCAGTTCCTGATGGGAAATCCCTACAAGGAATCGGGGGGAGCCACACTGGGTAGAACAGTTTACTCTTTTTTTTTTTTTTTTTTTCCTACATCACTTCTGGCTTGAAAAATATGAAACAGAATGTGGAGCCCCAACCATATATTCTCCTTATAAGACTTTAATTTCAAACGTGGTAAGAGCATGAGATTGCACGTATGCTGGCAGTTTCTGCCTGAGAAGGGAGCTGTTGGGCAATAGTTCCTGATTATGGATGGCAAATAGATTTGGTTCCATTTCTAACTCAAAACACTGTGGAGTCAAAAAGCTTGGCTTGAACTCAAAGAGTGTTTGGTTTACGTTCTGCTTTGGAAATATTATTTTAAAATGAGAGAAGAGGACTAGAAAACATTTACTGGGAAAAAAAAACAAAAAAAAAAAATTAAAAGAAAAAAAAAAAAAAAAAAAAAAAAAAAAATCACAAAAACGAGGCAGGAGAGGGGTCAGAGTACCAGGCATATGGCAATCAGTTGTTCCAGTCCAGTTTTTGGCAGAATTCCTCCCCTCAGATGCTTTCTGGGGGACAAAAAGAAAAGTAACTTCCCTCTTTCCTCCACAAAACCCCTCTCAATGTAGCACCTTTGAACTATGTATGCTACAGAGGAAAAACAGGCTTCCAGTCTGATGAGATTGGTAAAATCTCTGAACTAGCTCAAGGAGGTCAGAGCTGCCTGGAATTTTAAGTATGTTTGTTCCTATTTTCCAAATATTGAGAAAAATGATTTTGAGGCTTTTTGCAGTTACTATGGTTAATTAGCCTTCCCTGATAATCACCCCTGTAATCTGCATCGGTTAATTAGCCTCGTGTGCATTAATTTATTTTATTAATTATTCCTGGTTCTCATTTTTCACTTTTAACAGGACAGGGCACTGCACATGTTTTTTTTAATTACTCTTTACCACCATCACACTAAAGAAACCATTATAGGTCTTTGATTCAGCTGCAGTAAGAGAGAAATGAGGAAGGTTTTTTTCAAAGTTGGAGGTTCTGCTAGCCAATGCAACGTTGCTAATTTTATGTTCCTCTGAGTTCATGTGGCAGCCAAAATGACTTGGCTGAACTTGTCTTAAATTCTCATTTTAGCATTTCTTACCATTCCAGCCCGCCGGGCAATAACCGTGTGAAATTGTCCATCAGACACCTTCTTCGTTGTGGTAAGCTTGTATGTGCCACTGCCAAGGTTGTAGGAGAACCTCAGCCTCTCTTCTACTATTTCCAGGGCCAGAAATTCCGCTCGCTCTCCGGTTTGGTTATCATAGTTATACAACATTAAGGCATTACTTTTTATCGTGGCAAACTTTATATAGATGTAGTTATTGTTTGGATCCATACTGGGAAACTCCATATAGGACAACTCTTCAAACCCGTAGCTGTTCAGTTCACAGTGGTTCCCAAAAACACCTGCAAAATGAAGAGCAGAATCAGGTATCAAGTATTTTTTGTCCTCACTGTGCATTCTCCCAGAAACAAAGTACTCACAAGTGCTCTAGACGTGGCTACGATACACAGGCTCTTTAAGTAACCTCCAATGTGGGATTAAAAATATGCAATTTGAACAGAAGAATCCTATTACACGCAAGTGGGTGTTGAAATACATACAGTTAGACTTCAAAACTGAGTTACAAATGACAGTTGGATCTATTGAAAAACCACGTACCTTTCATTGAGCTCTGGGATGTCTTTAGGAAAAAAAAAACCAAACAAGTTTGACAGCTATGTCAGATCTGTTTGTTGATTATCAGGCATTTGTTAATCTAGTGATGGAAATAATTTTGCAACTTGATCTTATTTTTCTCTCTACAGACGTTACCTGAATTGTCTCTTAATCAGCGGTTCATTTTTTGTACTTATGATCTTAGCATATGTGTGACTACAACATTATGTCTTCTCTTGCTTTATTGATCTGAATATTTGGTGCATTCTACAGATTTCTTTTCAGATCTTTGTCACATAACATCCCTTGATTTTTTTTACTGCAGAGACAATGAGAAAAAACTTACTTAATCTACGAATACCAGTTACATTTACAGTGGACTATGACTGTATAGGAAATGAATAAACTCCAAGGGAATGTAAAACAAAGGAAATAAAACTGAATAAAGCAGTTATTCCACATGTTAGTAGAAAACCATACTCAGAGGTAGTTGCGAATGTATATTGAGAACTGTACTTTTGTGAGAGAGTTATCAGCAGCCTTAAAATACTGTAGATGATTTCTCAGGTTTATCTGCTTTTTGGTTGATTTCTTGCATTTACTTTCATGCTTTTCTAGATGAACAATGACAATTCTGGGTTAATCCGTGTTCAGAAACAATCTCGCTGCAATTATATCACGACACCTTAAAATATCCATGGTTTATATCTTCATTGGGTTCATTCCACAAACCAAATCTGGGATAGTTAAATTCTAATAATTATTAAACTATTTTGGCAGTGCTATGTGCTACTCTGATCCTCAAAATAGTACGCTGGTTTTGGAACTTAGAGCTTTATTAACATATGATAAATTGAATGATTAAGTACTGGCGCAGGCTAACAAAGCTGCTTTGATTCAGTAAGGTTCTCTCAATCAAAACTGCTAAATATGTAAGAGATAATATCTAATGTGCTCCTCACTTGCAGAAAATGTGCATGCTCTCCAATTCTTGCTTGACTTTTTGACAAATTATGCAATTTTCTCAAAGGAAAACCAAATTCTCTCCGCTCAATATCACCCCAAAGTCCTTTTTTTCTTAAAAAAGAATTGAGCAATTGGAGAAATATTAACAGGGAAAAGGAAGACCAAGCAGAAGGAGGAACAGCATACTCACCGAAGGGGCAGTGGCAGTAATACCCCTCCACCCCGCTTTGGCAGGATCCACCGTTGAAACAGGGGTTGCACTCACAGTAATTGACAGTGGAGTCACAGGTTTTCCCTGTAATTAGGAAGAACGGAAAAAAAAAATAAAAGCAATTACCAGATCTGAGTGTTCAGGTCAATAGGAAAGTCAGGCTGCTATTTAGGTAACGAGCTTATGAAGCAGTGCCAAATGCACGGCCAGAAGGGAGGGTGCCAGGGACCAGTTGTGGCTGTGGGATGGTGAGAGGAAACACAGGCATGAGGCTGGGCTGCTTCCAGCTCTGGCACAGGCATCATACGTGGCCCAGAGAAATTAACTTTACTTTTCAAGTGTTTCATTGCAAATGAGCTCAATGGGTATTGCTGGTTTGGATTTGTAATTTATATTTTTTATAGTAGCTAATCTCTGTAAAATGGAGATCCTGAAATGAAAGGAGATGCTGAACTTAAAAAAAAAAATCCCAAATATTCCCCCCCACCCCACATTGAATACACTGTATTCATTAGTGTGAAGGAGATACAGACAGCCCTTGCTGCACCCTGTGTGAACACAGCATGCTGAACACAGGCTGCTATTGTACATTATGTGAGTTTTCTTATTTTTTTCCTCATCAATTACAACCTCCCTTCCTGACTGGGAGGGATTCACGGTCCTCCTGAGCTAAAAAGTTACACAGTCCTTTTCTAAGCGGACGTTGTCACATGTGGTAAATATTATTCACCAGAGAATAAACCGAAATCACATAATTCATTTCGATGAGGAAGAGAACCAAGAGAAAAAGTGAAGATTTTAACAGATGCCAAATACTGACAAGGGGATTCTTTGTACAAACCTAAAATTTGCTTTGTATGGAAACAGTAACTACAAAAGTATTGGTCCTTACTTCTAAGTTTTTCATGGTTTAGCTTCTATGAGTTTAGCAACACTTCCACTAGATCCCGCTCTTGGTACCTGCCTTCATCACCGGCTCAGCAAAAACTTGAAAGTATCATCACGTTTGTCCCTCATGTTTCTCTGCAAAAACTGGTAAAATCAGCCATGGTCTTCCAGACCTCTCTGTGAAATTCTTCTAGGCCTGGATATATACACACAGCAAAGGCCTTAATGCTTCCTAGTGTGCTGATAATGAGGTTTCTTTATTCCTCACACCATACAAATACACATTTGAGTTAAAAGCACAACATGAGCTTGCATAGAGGGTGTCCATTCTTGCATGTCACGTATATCTTATAATTCTAACACCTCACAAGACAACAATGCACAACATGCAGTCCTTAGGGATTGCTGGCCCCTAAAACTAGAAAAATCAGGACTGTGCATTATCATCTCTGCTAGGCTTTTTTTTTCAGAATTTCACAACTACAGTCACAAAATTAAGAAAATCTCCTTTCACTCCCCACCTCCTTGTACATTTCTGTTTAACCTAAAGAGGTTTGCAGGCAGTTCTTCTGTCTGGGCAGCAGCTTTCCATGTGCAACCGAGCAGGATGGAAATGAAGCGCCGGAGGATTCCTGTGGTTAATAACGTAACCTGTAGATTCACCATAAATCCAGGAAACATTTCCAGTGTCTGAATCTAATTATGCTTTGGGGGTATTTATTTATATTCTATTCTCTAATGGGCATGACTGAAGGATGAGCTAACTTTTTATGTTAGATTTTGCTGTTTTCTTTATTGGAAAATGATGGTACATGGCACAGATCTTTGACTTGCTGAGGAGGAGAACATGTAGTAAAAGTGAGGCAGAGGTCCTTAAAACAGCTCAGTGATGATTCTTAGTTGTCACAAAATTCAAGTGTAGCTAATAAGGCTTGCTCAGTTTTTTGTAATTTGAGCTAACTAAATACTCTTTCTCATCTGACATTAAAACTGGTGTATTTGCTGAGTCAGCAACAGAGTGTGAACGTTTATTTTAGCTACACATATTTTAACCAGCGAATAACAACATCATCTTAATATTTAACAATTGTTTGAATAATTCATGAAACTAATAAAAGTGTGTTTGCATTTATTCCAACTGTTTTGACACAGGAGAAGACGGATACTCTGAATTTACAATTCATGGGAGCTATTTAAAACTAATATTTATTTTAAGAGAAGAAGAAATTTTGGCTATTCTTTGCCGTTCACTGAAGCGCTAAAGTCTTGGGAAAAAATGTATCTATTTACATTTGGAATAACAATCCGACAAAAGAGGTCTATGAAGCTTATTTTTCCTCTTTAAATGCATGTTAAGCATGATAATCCTAGAAAGCAAGAGTCCTTCAGTCAGATATCAGGACAAAAGTATATTTTGGGAACACTATTCTCGCTTATCACTATGGTTGTTCTGTTTAAGAACTTAACAAATTACTTTGATAACGAGAGATCATTAGAAAAACCTGGTAAAAAGGTGATGAGAGTAATAAACTAGAAACTGGTAAATAAATAAGTAGGTAAACAGTATAATATAATGTCCAGTAATGACCGAAAAAACAGAAATTTATTTTTACTTAGTATATAAGTCAGTTAAAAAAAAAAAAAAAATTCTGGTATGACCACCTAAAACTCTTAAAGACATCCATATTTTTTTCCTGCTTTAGGATGATTTTTAGTTCTACTTTTTCTTTCTTCTAAAAGATTCCTCAGTTCCTGAATTTCTTCTCCTATGTGCATCTCTCCAGGCAACTTTCCCTACCAATTACCTTACATCAGCTTCTTCTGAAGACAGTTGCTGCTACAAGGACACATTCCCTTATTTCTGTAGAATCGTGAACTTCATCAATTCATTCAAATTTCCTGTGACCTTCAGATGTTTGGTTAGCCTCTCCAAAGGCTCCTCCGAGACAGAAACTCTTGTACTTTCCTCATCCATCCTCTAAAGAATTTTCCAGAATTTTCCAGAAAGGCACTGCCAATAATCTTAACCTCACGATCTTAATTCGATGAGGAGAAGGAACCATCGCAGCCCATGTTTTGGGACTCAGGGAGACTCCAAATCAGAGCCACCCCAGTAACACTCCAGTTCAGGTGAACGTTGCAATTAGTTGGGTTTATAGATCTCCTCTCAGCTGAAATATTGAAAGATTCAGGGCACTCATTTTTGTGTCAGAGACATCTTTTTCTGAGGGCCATGAAAAGGAGAGTAACGCTGGCTAATTGATAACAGACAGCATTCAGCATTTATCATTCATCACCTCAAGCTGATGATATCACATGCAGGGGCTTAATGCAAAAAAATCTAACTTCCTGAGAATTTTTATATTTTTTTTTAATTGAAAAATGTAACAGGAACAGATACCAGCTGAATACTCTTGGGTTAGATTTCAGCTGATTGGAGAGTTTCAGTTTTTGTGGTTCTCTGTGTCCAGCTTTTAAAGCGGTTGTTGTAATATTTTAATCTTGCATTTGAAACAATTTCACAAACCTACATTCCTTCATCTTAATGATGGAAAACAGGAAATGAAGGGTTCAAAGGAAGGGCAGACAACTACTGTAAATCACAAAGTATATTCCCTCCAGAAAGTGATTATTTTAAAAACAAAACCTGATCATCATTTAGAGATGTAATTATAACAGATTGTTTAAACTCTAATGATCTTGCTCTGAGGTAATCAGTCTTTCTAATCCTATTCGGCGAAAAGAACTACGTTACCTTTGCAGAATGATGAAGTGAAATGCAGCTGACAAAACATAATAAATCAAGGAAAAGTAAGACTCTCAGTTTTCAGGTAGGCCATTAGAAAGGTCTACAGCTCATGTACTCTAATTTACGGTGAACAGAGAGTCTGTCTCCGAAAATACTAATTTCTACTTGTATGCAGGACCGTGTAAATATTATTTTTTTTTACTGAGCATGCAAATTCAATTATGAGACTGTATTTTCATTCCAGGAGAAGCAGAAAAGCTATGTATATGGTGAACTGAAGTAGAAATCCACTATTTAGGGTATCTTTTTCTTTCTTTGGCTGAGGCACTCAATGTTTATATCCATAAAGAAATAGTCTCAGGCTTTACTTTTACGTTCACTGTGGTTATCCCTAATCATGTATGAATCAGGATTAAATGCCCAAGCAGCTGTGTTCTCTTTCTGTTGGCAGTATAATAATGACATAATAGTCTCCATGTCGAGCATTCTCAAACAATCTGTTTTCTGACATTTGTTCACAGAACCTACTGAATATTAAGTTTGCAGAATTTCAGATAAGCTTTCACAGACATAAAATGCCTAAATATACTGAATATTAATTGTGAACACATCGAATCAGCTCTGCTGATACTCAACTCCAAAGATATTTTGGTTTTTAATCACACACTTTGGTGCCATTTGTTTTCTGTCTCGGTCAATTAATCTCCAGACACTTAAATAACTCTTGATTCTGCAATGGCCAACCGATTAAAAAAGATCTGACTCCCAAACAGAAACGTCTGCCTCGGTGCTAGTCTATTTTAAAGTTATTTGCGTTGACAAGGAGTTTAAGAAAGCTCATATCAGATGCCACATTTAATTCATGGCATGCAAGAAATCCAACACTTCAAACTGCAAGAGTCTCTCATCACATTTTCTTAGTTTAAATATTCTTCTTTAGTTTAACTTGTCACAAGTAGAGCTTTATTTTTAGCTGACGTAAGGGTTCAACATTAAGATATGAGCTTTAATACCAGAAAAGAAAATAGCTGGACGTTTCTTTAATGTTTCAAATTATAGGCTAAGGGCATATACTATAGTATGCTGCTAGAGTTAATGAAGTGTTTGGTTCCGTTGCAACAGCAAACACATGCCCACGTAATCTCTGGTACTAATGACCGAAAGAGTTACAGGCGATGGGTGCCCTAGAATTACTTTGCCATGCTCCTGGCAAAATAATTTGATGTACTAACACGACATGAAATGAAATCGTAGATCGGTAAGTTAATTAGAACTGCTTGTCAACAAGAATTGCTCTGGACCTGAGGCTCAGCAGTACATTTACGAGGTTCACGCAAAAGATGACACCAGCATCCTTACAGCAACAGAACTTCCACACCAAATATGTATCCACCGCTTTAAATGAATTAGTTAAACTTTTATTTTGAAGTTGATTAACCTTCTCCTTTGCAAAAAAAAAAATGTATCACATCTCTTGTACTAATCTGGCTTAAGAAAAAAACAACCAAACACAAAAGAACGCTCAGCTCCCTGGTTACAGATGAGTTTTGGTGGCAGCGGAGGCAAGCCCAAATACCCAAACCATAATGAGCACGACCTGGGCTGCCCTAGGACATCTGTGATACAGCAATAGCCCTTAGAAAAGGTAATGAAAGCCATACTTAGTCTTCTCTGGTTAGATTTTTTTCATGATGTCTGTAAGAGGTGGCCACAAGCAATGGTTAAAATTGCTCAGACCTCCCTTAAACACCCCGTGCATGACAGAAGCCTGTTTTTCTAGGGATAAAATGCCCGTAAGTTTGAAAGTGTAGTAAACGTGTGAGAAAAAGTACTCCGAAGAGGTAGGAATGCTGCAGAAATTTCTGTTGTTAATGAAAAGAATATATGACAAAGGGACAAAATACAGAACAGACATGCTGGGTCATTTTGCCCGAATTCTGTTTTTTCTCCCCGTATCCTTCATCATCTGTTTTCTGTCTTGTATGGCTGTAAGCAATTTGGGGCAGAGGTCGATTGGCTTGCTTGGCACACTCCTAACAGACTTGAAATGCTACCACAGTATGCATAACAACAACAAGAACAGAAAAATCATACTTAAGCACTGGAAATGGTTGCTACATATTTAATATATTAAAATAGCTCTCGTAAAAATCTGTCTGTTCTAATGCAAATCAGGTAAGTGAGATTTGCCTGAGGGCAGAGGTAAAATAACACAACACCGCGGGCACCTGCTTGTCTGAGTTTTCATAACTACAAATACCTCATTTTGCACGACCTCTTCACCTACTGGGGACGCTCTTATTCAAACAACCTTGTGCTAAAAATGTGCATTTCCACCCTCTTTCCGTCCCTTCTGGACTGTAAAATAGAGAGAAGTAAAAGCCTACCTGTATAGCCGGTTTTACACACACAGTTGAAGCTTCCTGGGAAGTTCTGGCAAGCAGCACCGTTTTTGCACGGGTTGGAAAGGCACTCGTTGACGTCCCTCTCGCAGGCCATGCCAGTGAAACCCTCCGGGCAACTGCACGAGAAGCCCCCCACCAGGTTGTGGCAAGTGCCGTCGTTGTGGCAGGGGGAAGGGAGGCACTCGTCGATGTCCATCTCGCACAGACTCCCATCGTATCCCGGCATGCACCTGCACACGAAGGGCCGGAGGGGCTCGTTGGCCACGATGATGACGGGGACGCTCTCGTGGCTCTTCAGAGCCGGGCTCACCGCCAACCTCCTCAGACAGCTCCCTCCATTCTGGCAGGGGCTCTGCAGGCACCAGTCGTGGTCCACGGCCTCAATCCGCACCCCGCTCTGGCGGAAGAGGACGTCTTTGATGCTCTCGAAGAAGGTGGCCACGCCGCTGGGATTCACGTACTGGTTGTTGCCGCGTTTGACGGCTGCCATCAGGAAGGTGTGGTTGCTCTCCTCGTACAGCCCGTAGAGCTGGACGGCGGTGCCCAGCCCCGTCAGCTGGGAGCTGGCGATGCGTAAGAAGTGGAGATAGTGATTGGTCAGGAAATCCCGCACGCTGTGGGCGCTCAGACGGAGCAGGATGCTGTTGTCAATGGTGGTGTTGCTGAAGCCAGCAAAGAAAATCCGGACGCTGCTGGTGACGGCACCATGCAACCCATCGTTGCTGAGGACGGCCAGGTCAAATGTGCCATCCGTGGACCTTGCCTGCGAGTGCAGGTCGCAGGTACCCCCAGGAATGCTGAAGAGGCTTGTGACTCCTGAGGTGAGGGAGCACTGGAAGCTATCTAGCACATCTGGATCCTGCGGCTTTACATTGCCCAAAATTCCACCTGGGAAGAGGTTGCCGTAATAGTGAACAAAGATTTCTACCGTTCTGGGCTGAGATGGGTTGTCATTTTGGTCTATTACTTTGATCTGCACAGTTCCTGTGGAAGACATCTGAGGCACCCCAGAGTCTCTTGTAATCACTGACAGGTAGAAGTCGCTGATTTGCTCCCTGTCGATCTCTCTCGTCGTTGTCAGCACACCGGTGGTGCTAAGGCTGAAGTAGCTGGTTGCGGGGCCAGTGCTGAGCAAGTAGTACGTAAACGGTCCTTGGTTCGGAGGCAGATCAGGATCTGACGATTGAAGAGTCATCACATGAGTTCCCGCACGGTTATTCTCCATGACTTCTCCTTGGCTGGTGGATAAGGTAGGGCCATTGTCATTGATATCTTCCAATGTTACCAGTAAAGAGGCACTTCCTGTAGCAGATGGTGTTCCGGAATCGATGGCCAACACAGACAGGTTGTACACAGGCAATGTTTCTCGATCCAGCTCTGCGGTGACCGTCACCTGTCCTGTCTGAGGGTTGATGGAAAATGCGCTGTTGTCATTGCCAGACCCAATGAAATAGGAAAACCTGCTCCAGCTAGGGACAGAATCTGAATCAAAGGCACTCACGAATGTGACGTGGGTACCCGGAGGGACACCCTCGCTGATTCGGATATTGTAGGTTCCTAAGGTAAAAACAGGAGGATCGTTGGCATCCAGGATGGTGACATTAACCGTTACTTCATCTATATCTGCACCACGAATGCTCCCGACATTTTTAGCGAGGACTTTCAAAGAGATTCGCTCTTCCTTTTCTCTGTCGAGAGGTCCCGAAACATAAATCTGGCCACTTTTCTCATCTATCTGGAAGCCCTTCTTTCTGCTGTTGCCAAAGATAAGGTAGTGGACTTCTCCATCAGTTCCCGTATCACGATCACTTGCAAAAACTTCACCTACAACAGTACCTTTGGCGGCTGCCTCAGAAACCTCAAAATAATAAAGCTTGGACACAAAACGGGGCACATACTCATTTGTCCCTTCTAGCTGGATGTTCACGCTAGCAAAGCTGCACCTCTCCTCATCGGGAACATTAAAAGCCTTTACTGTCAAATGGTAACTTTGCTTTGTTTCATAATCTAAAAACCCCTG
Source organism: Baryphthengus martii (assembly GCA_013396935.1). Taxonomy (NCBI): domain Eukaryota; kingdom Metazoa; phylum Chordata; class Aves; order Coraciiformes; family Momotidae; genus Baryphthengus; species Baryphthengus martii. Next base: position 641,531 of record VWZK01002683.1, read on the forward strand.
GGTGGTGATGGTTCCTGTATTGGGGTCAATGACAAAGAGGTCGCTATCTGAGGACTGAATAGCATACGCAATCACAGCGTTCGGTCCGGAATCAGCATCGGTGGCATTTAAACGAATCACAGTTGTCCCACTGGGGGCGTTTTCTAACACCTTGGGAAAATAGTCCTCAGGGCTGAATGCTGGAGAATTATCATTCACATCAAGGACATTAACAGTGACGCTGCAGTAGCCTGTTCTGGACACCCATCCTCCATCCGTGGCAGTAACGAGCAGCTCGTGCTTTTGCCGTAGCTCGAAATCAAGCGGTTTTGCCAGCGTCAGTGTACCCGTAGTTGTATTAATAGCAAAGGTACCAGCCTCGTTCCCCGAGGAAATATTATATCGGATTAATCCGTTCATGGCGGCGTCTCGGTCTCGGGCTGAAACCGTCCTGACCACCGTTCCCACAGAGTGACTCTCGGGGACAGTAACGCTCATACGGCTTTGAGAAAACTCGGGCGTATGGTAATTTTCCTCCGTCACTACTATTTCAACAGCTACCTCGGAGGAGAGGGGAGGATTACCTTTATCCTTTGCTTTCACTTTAAACAGGAAGTTTTTGTTCAAATCGGCCGTTAGCGAAGACGACACAGAAATCCAGCCCGTGCTCCTGTCCAGCCTGAATTTGTTAGTCTTGCTCTCCTCAGAGATAAAATACTCCACTTCCGAATTCAAGCCAAAGTCTTTGTCATCCACCGCAGTAACTTTAATTAAGTTTGTGCCAACCCTCACGTTCTTAGTAACAGGAGTGAAATATTTACTAGCGAGGAACAGCGGCGCGTTGTCGTTGCTGTCTACGACGTTAATGGTGACGGTCGTCTCGCTCATTAACGGGGGACTGCCTCGGTCCGAGGAAGTAACGATGAAGCTGTGCCGATTAATGTTGAGGTTGCTTGAACCGCTGGAGTTTTGGTACCTTAAATACTGCTTGTTGAAAATTTCCCCCGTGGTTGCGTTAATTCGGAAGAACTCAGACTGGGATTTTATGAAGTAGAAGACTTGGCCGTTCGACCCCTCATCGGGATCGGTCGCTGAAACCTGGGTGACCTTCAATCCAATCCCAGGAAGCTCAGGACACTCCAGGTAATAGGATGGCTTTGTAAATCGTGGGGCATTGTCATTGACGTCTGTGACAAATATGGTGACATCTGTGCTCACCGTCCACCCGGAGTCATGTGCAGAGACCCGGATTCTGTAGCGGTCTGTGTCCTCCCTGTTCAGTGGTCTGCTGATGGTGATGTCCCCAGTGCTGGGATTTATGGTAAATGGGAGACTCGTATCCCTTATGGAGTACCTGCTGACCGCGTTCACCCCAATGTCTTCATCTGATGTTGTGACTCGGGTTACCGTAAAACCGAGAGGTGCATTTTCAGGCACAGAAGCACTGAATATCTGGGAAAACCTCGGAGCATTGTCATTTTCATCTAAAATATTAATGATAACTTTGACGGTCGTGCTCTGGAGCGGGGTGCCTTTATCTGAAGCTTTTACGGTTAGTGTGTATCGAGACAATTTCTCCCTGTCCAAGGGCCTGACACTTCTGATCTCCCCAGTGGCTCGATTGATACTGAAACTATTTTCCATATTGCCCTCAATTATTTCATAATTTAGCTGTCCATTCAGACCACTGTCCCTGTCAACAGCAGCTACCGTCAGTATCTTTCGCGGGGACAGGTTCTCCACTATTTCCGCAATGAAGGGATCTCGCTCAAACTCCGGCGCGTTATCGTTGACGTCTATCACCGTTACTTCCAGTTTTTTATATGAGGAAAAGGGAGGAAAGCCCGTATCTCTGGCCTCGATCCAAATCACATATTTCTGTATGGCTTCGAAATCTAAAGCCCTCCCGACAGAAAGCTGTCCTGTCACCTGGTCGACCAGGAAGGTGCTGCCCAGGTTACCACTGGCGATGTAGTAAGACAAGGAGCCTCCTCTGGCTGAAGATCCAGAGACGGTGGTGACGAGCGTGCCGACGGCTTGGTTTTCGGGAAACGTGAAGGTCTCCTGATCCGCCTGAACGCGAGGAAATTCTGCTCTGTTCACAAACCTGACAGTGACGGTTGTAGAGTCCGTCTTGGGGTACCGGCCGCCGTCCCTCACGTGAACAGAAATGGTGACTTCGGACTCTCCCGCCAGAGGGTTTGCAGCCAGGATCGCCCCCCTTGCTGGATCGATGTGGAATTTCTCGGAGTTTTTCCCCACGAGGGAATAATGGAGCTCAGCGTTGGAGCCAGCATCTGCATCGGTGACGGTCACAGCAAACACGAAAGAGCCTGAAATGAAGAACAAAGTTAGGGCAGTTCCTTACTGAATGCACTGGAAAATGGACCTGCAACTTTTGGAAGCCTAGTGTCCCATTTCTAGAACATTCACATTAGGAAAGGCATCAACCTAATAAGACCGAATACTATTTCAATTTTTTTTAATTTCTCATAATATATTTATCCACATAAAAACCCCTCCAGAATTCTAAAACTAGTAAGGTTAAGTGAAGAGGCAGCACCCATGGACATTCACCTTACACAGCCACCTTCCCTTGCAGCCCCTTTTCTTCCTGTTCCCCAGATGCTGCTCCTTTGTCCCCACCATCCTCGTGCTTCTAAATTTTGTAAGAGTATTCTGAGGACAGTAACTAACAGGACCACATTTTTAAAAGCATGCTGGTTCTCTGAGATTGGGGTAAAATCACACAGAAATACAAACTATCGGAAAAAGAGAAATAGAAACCTGTAGTACACCGGGGCAATAATGTTAATATATTACATTTCAGGTCTTTTGAATGTATGCCTCAAAATGACCTCGACTATATGGGCACCACTTGCATTAACCTCTATATTTGCCTATTTTTTTTCAAGGAGAATCCAGGGTGTTCTTTTGCACTGGACTTTACAGACCTAACGCACGACACGTCTTTCAAATTTGACACTGTCCAACCAATTTGCAGAACCCTCTGTTGATGTTTTACTGGTACTGAAAGTTAGAAAACAACCACTCCTGTATAAAAATCATGTTGTTTTCAACCTCTTAAGGCTAAATCATTTACAGGCAGGAACGATTTTGACAGCGTCCCCTCAAAACTATACTTCATGTCACTATCTGTCATGTGCAATGACTTGTACTCCAGAGGGAGGAATATTTAGACAAGAAGAGTATTCAAACCCTTATGAGAAATGAGATGGGGAAAAATTAAACTTTTTGCTTCCATAAAGCAACTTGTCTTATTAACTATTATTATTACTAGTTCCCCCTTTTAAGCTCTGTTAAAAAAGACAGAGGAAACTAAGCTTTTCCTTTCAAAATATACACTAAATATCCAAAGATCAAAATAAAAGCAAAAGTCTTGATGAAGTTCTGAGGGTTTGTTCTTTTTTTTTTTTTTGGAAAAGCTATTTCAGACCCTTCATTGGACTGCAATAAAGCTGTTTGTTGATTTTATTTTATTTTTTTAAATGGATGCCATGTCTGCTAGTAACATCATTGTCAACAGCCTTTCAAAACAGTGTGAAAAGATATTAACATTTCTTTTTAAGTGAAAGTGAACTATCAGCTGAGGAAGTAGCAAATAAAATAAGTATGTGCATCCTTAGGATTTTGCTAAGTTCATAACAGAGTAAACATAACTGAGGCTTATGTTTCTAGTTATAAAGGGTTTCGGAAAAGAAGCACCGAAAAAGATAGTGTCAGATAACGTCAGTTAAATCCATGTATGTACTCCAAGAAATGCATTTAAAAAAACAACCCCAAAATGAAGTGCACAAAGGCACTGTGCTCCTAGTCAGAAAACACGGAGGTTCACCAATACAATAATAAAATAATTTCATAATGTCGTGTGGGAAACAGAAATGCAAACAAATTCATTCTTCAATAAAAAGGAGAAGTATTTGCAATTGTTTCAAATTTAGACAGAAAACCCAAGACATAGAAATAACCCCATTTTTTTTTTGTTCTTTAAGGGAAAATTTGTTTTGCAAACCATTTATCTTGGAATCGGTCTCTGTAGGCATCATATATTCGTGTATGCGTACGCACGTCAAAGCACACAGCATCGCCACAGTCAACCAGTCTGATGGCAGTTTGGTGAATCTGTGGTAATAGAGTGATGACATTATAAAATCTTTTTACTGGTTTGAGATAGTAGACGTCTTCTACTTTTTCTTTGAAGAAAAAAAAATCTCAAAATAGCAAAATTTTTCAGTAAGTTCTCTCGACCCTCACGCAAATACATATATTCTCTTCTTTCTCCCAGCAATGCCAATTCTTCAAATAAAAAAAATAAATAAAAAATTAGCATTCTGGACTTGTGCATTTCTAATGCATTTATTTATCTATCAAGCTGCTTTAAGCATAAACTGGATCAGAAATTAATTCCTGCCTTTAGTGAAGTCACTTTACCTTGGATGTAGTTTCACAAAAAGAAGGTTGCTGCTTGCCTTTATGTTTCTTTTACTTCATCACTTGGCTGAAGAAAAGGCAACATAATTAACATCTGATATAGATACGGCCTTTTTGGAAGAGGCTGCCAAAAACCCCTTTAAGAATTTCTCAGCGTGGTAAAAGAGAGACTTTCAGAGGAAAAAACTGGCTGCTGTCTCCCTAATCCTGGCAAAATAATTTAATCACCTGTTTGAGTGGGTGCTCATTTACACTACGTCCTCTTTACACAACCGCAGGAAAAGAATTGAATTTGGATTTAAGGAATAAGCCAAAAAAACCCGCTAAATTGCAGGTGATATATTGAGCTTTGCCATTATTCATTCCCATGCAACACGCGTACAACAAAACCTGGAAAACTGCCGCTGAGGAACATCTCAGAAACATTTCTTGTGGCACAGCTTTGCCATTTCCTTCAGATCTTCATGCAATCTGCCAAGCACTGCCACTGAGCAGGGTACCTGAAGTGGTAGGTGATGGGACGTGGGTGACGTAGGGATGGTGCTGAAATTTGGGCGGGTTGTCATTCACGTCGGCGACAGAGACGAGCACGCTGGTGGAACTCGAGAGAGCCCTGGGGAAGCCTCCGTCGCTCGCCACCACCACCAAAGTGTAGTTCTCCCTCGCCTCTCGATCGAGGAGAGCGCTGGTGATGATTTGTCCTGTCGATGGGTTGATTGTGAATTGCGAATTGCCACCGGTAAGCCTATAGCTGTTTGAAAGGAAAACCAAGGATAAAAAAATCCCATTAGTATTTCAGAAGGCAGCCTGCTACCTTAAGATAGTAATATTTTTATGTTCTTCAGACCACCATGCTGATGGGTGTCAACACATGGATTTTTTTTTCTAACTGCCCAGCTGTTTTTACTTTTTTTCTCTTCCACTATTTTGAGACCTGTCATAAACGACATTTCTGTGAGTTTCCAAGTGTAGCTGTTTAACCATAGATAGATTTCTAATAAATAAGGAGCAAATATATATTCTAATAAATACTGAGCTAAGTTTTGCAATTCAAGGTTTCAGTGTTAATTCATAGTAATTCAGGGCAAATCAGCAACCACAGAGCTACATTCATAGGCTAAGTGGGACCAGAATTTGACCCTTGATTGGCGTGTATCTGTGTGCACACACCTCTGGGTGTGTGTGCAAAAATGAGATTTGACCTTTGAATGATCACCCACCCTTATGTTCGTATAGAATGAATCTCAAAGACCTGTGGAGCACTGGGCTGTATTTGTAAAGGTAATCATAGAATCACGGAACGGTTTGGGGTGGAAGAGACGTTAAAGATCACCTAGTTCCAACCCCTTGCCATGGGCTGGGACACCTTCCACTAGACCAGGTTGCTCAAAGCCCCATCCAACCTGGCCTTCAGCTAATAATACGTTTCTTATTAATTCAGAGAATGGGTTTTCTACAAAGGAAAACTGGCTAAAATGAATCATTTCTGTATTCAATATTATAACCCTGACAAAACCCAACAAGGTTGCGATTAGCACAGCTTCTTCAGAGTATCCTGGTACAGCACAGGAGCAGCATTTGTGCATTACACAATTCTGTAAAAGATTCAGAAGATAATGGACATTATGAAATAGAGTAATATTCCTATCTCCATCTTTTTAAAATCAGAACCGTCTATGACAGAAATAATAACAGAGGCCAGAAGCTTTACCTCGAGGTTTGATAGCCAGCCTGTGTAATAAGCTGTGGCAACTTCTCCTGCTCAGTCATTAATCTCTACAGAATGCCATGAGCAGCCTTTAATTGCTTAATTATTATATAATATGATGGCCATATGTAATCATTCTCCGGCCATAGCAATGTGTATCCAGGGTGGAAAGAATCAGCACAAAGCCTAAAGCACCACTTAAATCTCCCTAAATACCAGCAGCCTGGGCAAATTTCATCTGTGATTTGTAATGTTTTAACCCTGAGTGAGGTGCTGCAGGAGACAGAGGCTTGCTCTTCTGTATTTCCATGCATAGAGAACAGCTCAAGCTTTAACATTGGAAAGGTGCTAAGAAAACCTTTTTATTTTAGAACAAAAAAAAAAGAAAATAATGAAGACAAATAACATTTTCTATAAGATATTCTGAGTTATAGCTGAGTACAACTACATGCAAACCAACTGGACCATGTAAGGCCGCCTCAGCATAATTACAAAAAAATTCCAAATCCAAGCCAAATAAAACCAACCCCCAAACCCCCAAAAGTTTAATAGTAACAACTAGCCGAAAAGGAATTTGACTGAAGCACTTAAAATCTAGTCTTTCAACCAGCCTGTGCTGACCCCTCTTATCTATCCTATCTTTAACAAGGCTGCTCAAGTGTGCATTGCCATTAGCAGCTTCATCAGCCTCCCATAACGACCTCCACAGGTTATCACCAGAAGCAAGAGGAAAAGAGTTGGCATGTATGGACACTTAACAGTTTTGCAGAAGACCACATACTTCTTGCATAGGACAGTCCATTTTTCTGACTTTACATGAGGATTTTAGCAGAGGATTTTACATACCATCTTTGGAAAGCAAAGACTGGATTTTGAAACAGACTCTTAACAAGACCAAATAGAAGTTCTGAGCACTCAACACCTCTAACAAGATGACCTTACATGTTCTGGCCCCTCTGGGTTTTGTCAGTTCTGTAATATCAGTCGTATTTTAAGATTTGCACTATTCTAAATGCTGAATTTGGACAAATTCTCTCCAAGAAAAACAAAGTGTGTTCCCGAGTCTAAAAAGCGTAAAACAAAACCTGAAAACAATTTTCAAATAGCTACTTACAAAGGAAAAAAAAAATTATCAACTATTCTACGATGAGGTACTGAGTGAACGACAAAGAATAATGGCAGAGATATTAAAGCAATTCAACCACACTAAAGAAATCCGAGAGCACCCTGATAAGTTCTGATTAGGGGATGCAATCATTACAATCATTCTTTTTTACAAAGGAGCTTGCCAGAAATAGTTTCTTAGAATAAGAGTGAATAGAATTAAAAGCTTCATTGTTTCACAATTTAATAAATGGTAATTTTGGATGCTTTTCAACTATTTAAAGATGCTAAAACATCAACTTTCTATTTTTGGCTTGTAGCTAGTTGGAAAGAATATATGACAGTATTTTATACACACTTGCTTTGCCGTAACATAGCTCTGGTTTATTTTACTTCCCTTTTTTTTTT
>VWZK01002685.1:0-17874 GCA_013396935.1 Baryphthengus martii
GCTGCTCCCCTGCGATTGGCCGGCTGTGCGTTCGCCCCCATCACGTGACGCGACGCAACGCCCTGCGGCGGGGCGCTCGCGCGTTAATTCCGTCCCCATAGGGCCGCCGTCCGGCCGGGCCGGGGCGCGCAGCGGGAGTATCGCGGCGGGATCGGCGGCCATGAGCAAACGGAACCAGGTCTCCTACGTGCGGCCGGCCGAGCCCGCCTTCCTCAGCCGCTTCAAGCGGCAGGTCGGGTATCGGGAGGGGCCCACGGTGGAAACCAAGGTAAACAGCCCGGCCCCCGCGCTCCGTCAGCGCCGCCTTCCTCAGCCCTCAGTTCCCAGCCCTCAGCCCCGGCCTGTCCCTGGGCCTTCGCCATGGCTTCCCTCCTTTCCCTGCCTCCCGCGGGTGGGAAGGGGCAGCGCCCGCTTGGCGGGGCCTCCACTTGCGGGACTCCCGCCTGCCCGCCCCCTCGGGTTAAAGCGAGGGAAGGGGAGAGGCCCCGGGGCAGGCGCGGAAGCGGCGCTTGGAGGCCTTGTCCCTGCAGGGCACGGGGGAAGGGGAGTTACCCGCTTAAGATGAACCCAAACTGCCTTTGTAACTTGGGTTTTTTTCGTTCTGCATTGGAAATTCAAAACAACGAGGCATTACAGTGTCCCTCCCCGTTGTTGTTTTTAATAATGGCAGCCGTGGAGATCGTGGTGCCTTTTGCAGAGCACCCGGTGACGACCTGAGTGAGGTCTGTGAGGGCAACAGGGTAAGGGAAACGGCAACCATGTCCCGCCTCGAACTGGCCTTACAAAGCCCAGGAAGGGACAAGAAATAAAGCGTTTTGAGAGTATAGTGGAAAAATATATTGTCAAAATCATCATTTTAATGTAGGTAGCGGACACAAACTGTGGTGTGTTGGCCAGGAAGGCAGGGCAGGCACTGTGGGGTTTGAGCCAGCGCATTAAAAGGCAGCCTTTCTTTGACAACTAAAGATATTAAAACTTAAACTGGTTTAACATTAAGTGGTGGGGCAGTTTGTGCCTGGTTGCACATTTGGGTGATCCCAGCCTGGCCTGTGCAGCTGAAAACCGACCTAGCCAAAATAAAACAAAGCTCCCCACCAGCAGCTCGTTGTTATGGCCTTGATCTGAATCGTGCTTGTGCCGCTGTGGGTGTGCAAGTGACTTGTGAATAATAGGTCTTTTATTACAAGCACTTAATTGATTGACTTTCACCACTTGCTCCGTGCACCTGGATCACCTTCTGAGGTTCCATTCTGGGATAGTGTGGCTCTTGATAAGAGGCCTGTGGTGACACTAGCTGTGCTTTTCCTTACAGGGTGAAGTTTTCCCTTTCTCTGATATTCCCAGGCTTTACGGTGCACTGTTTGGATGGATGCATTTAAGATTTTTATGTAAGATAACGAGCAAAAGGAGTGGATGTCTTACCTTCCAGGTTCCTGCTGTTGTGGTCTCTTGCTGAAAGAGCCTGTACTTGCTTTTTCCTAGGGGATGCTGTCTCAGGGACAGAATTAGGGTGTTCCTGGGACAAGGGGTGTTGGGAGGGCCTGGCACTGGCAGCTCTGCCGAGTCTCCTCACCAGCCTTAGTGGTTGGGACTGGGTGTGGAGCTCAGAGTTGCTTTTGTTTCTCTCCCGCCCAGCGAGAGCAGCTTCCCCTTGCTGATGATGACAGCGAGAACGGCAGCGACAAGGAAGATGAGCAGCCTCAGGTGGTAACCCTGAGAAAAGGGGACCTAACTGCCGAGGAAGCCATGAAAATTAAGCAGCAAATCAAAGAGGCTTTAAAGTCAGACAAATCAGGTGAGTTTCAAACTACCAGTTCCTTGCTTTGTACAAGCCAAAGGGAGAGCACCCGTGAATGGGAGCTTGATATTTGCTCACTTTTCTACCGTTTAATATTAACCTTTAATAAGTTGTTCTGAAGTTTTCAGCTAAATAATTTGCACTTTTGATTCCTGATCTGGAGTGGTTGAGCAGATGCCCAGGCTGCCTGGCTTTTTATAGCCATGCAGGTCCATGCTCCTTGGCTGCACATCGTCCTACCTCCAAATACCAACCTACAGCTTTTGTTTGCTTGCTTGGGTTTTTTTGTTAGGGTGTAACATTGGCCCAGTCCAGTCTTCTGACATCACCTGTGGTAATTTTGGAACCTATTAATTAGATCAGGCAAATTTACTAGTAGAGTGGATGTCTGAAAGGGAAAAAAACAGACTTCCCTTATCAACCAGAGGGTGATGAAATGTTAGCTGTATTGTTGTTTTTTGTGGCCTGATTGAAGGTGGCTCTTGCTGTCTCTAGCAGAAATGTCTGGACGATTAAGAGTATCAAACTGGCACCTCACAAGTGTCAAATGGGAAGGAGATTCACAGAAGCTGTGCACCTCAGTTGGCTGCTGGGGCTGTTTACAGATGGAGTTCAGAGCAGACTGAGAGGCTGGCACGTGGCTGCCAGAGTGAGGTCTTTAGCTTCTGCCTGGGTTTTTTTGCCACTTGGACTTGAAAATTCAGGTTTGTGCTGTCCCTATTTAGAAGGATATGTTAAAATTTAAATGGTAGAAATGGAAGAGTGATAGAATTGTTCTGGTTGGAAAAGACCATCCCTGCCAGGGCACCACTGAGCCCTGTCCCTCAGCACCACATCTCCAGGGCTTGGAAACCCCTCCGGGGATCATGGGGACTCCAGCCCTGCCCTGGGCAGCCTGGGCCAGGGCTTTAAAAGTCAAATAACAATAGAGGGAGAAAAACCACTGAGAATCTTACATCAAGCTGATTGATGGCAAATTCTTAATTTTTATAACGTAGGTGAGCTTGAAACTAAATAAAACTTCATGCAATTTGTTTCTGCAGGTTGATCTGTGCTAGGTGTAAGCAGGGGGTGGTGTGAGGGCTGGGTTTCTATCAGTTGAACTCCTCTCAGAAAACATCTTCAGATTCCACCCAAATTCCCAGCCTGTTGTCGCTGAGGAGTGGGGCACGTGCTTGGTGGGGCAGTTTGTAAAGTTATCCCTCGATTTCTTTTTCAGAAGTGGGATCACTCTCCCAGTATCAGGAGAAATTTCAGCCCATTGGAAAGAAAGGGCAGGATTCTTTCTGAGCTTGGGTTTCTTTGTCATATAAGCAACTTGAGGAGGAAAAATGTTTTTGGTAAGGCTGGGAAAAAGAAGTCATTGTGCTTGAGAATCGATTGAGGTGGAGTCAAAAAAAGTTCCAAAGAGCTGCCAAGCTGGTATCAGTGTGAAATAGAAGGGTGTTTGAGCAGAGTCACTGAGCTGCTTTGGTGGAAAAACACATTCTTGAGACAAAACTGTATGTTGAGAGGGTGGTTGTGGTGAGTCCCTGCAGGATTTGGGCGCCTCAACTTCCTACCCCTTCAGCAATACCTGGCACTTGGAGGGAAAGTCCTCAGCAGCAGGTGGGTGTTGAATCCCTGGGCTCTGGAGACAGCCACCCTCTGCTTGATGCTGTTCTGTTACTGTTCCTGCAGCTGCCTGGGCTCTTAATAAGAAGTTCTGGCCTCCTTTCCCTATTTTTTTATTTATGTTCTGCTGCTCTGGAGAGGAGCCAGCGTCAAATGTTCCCTGAAGCCGTGGGGCAGCGGGCTGCCACGTCCTGGAGGCTCTTCGGAGTCTCCATAAGGCTGGCCTCCAGGTTTAACTTTGGTTCTCTAGTCAGAGGCAGGGAGTTAGACAGCTGGGTACTGCCAGCTTAAGGAAGCGAGTGTTGAATAATGTGTTAATTTCCTTTATTTTTTTTAGATAATCATCAGTTCTGAAAATGGGAACTATAAAGAAAGTCTGATGCTGCGTGATTTGATTTCATTTCTTGTGGCTTTGCTTTCTATCCCGAAGTTGAAAGTGAGATTAATTTAAAGGCTACTAGACCATCCTATAGAGCCCCAAATCAGATCCCTACTGAAATGACATGAAGCTGAGAAGGCAGCAGGGAAGTGAGTTTCCCAACTGATAACGTTCCTTTCCACCCTGCCCCGGTGCTGAGGCACTTGGGTAGATCACATGGAACGTGCTGCTAATTGTCTCGTGGGAGTAGAAACTTTTTCAAAAGTTGGAAAGTACCCTTTTTACTTCAATTTTGGGCACCTGCAATTCCTGTGCCTTGCATTTTCATTTCCAGAGGAGTTAAACTTTTGCATTAATTTGGCAAAACCATCTGATTAACATCCTTGCTGCTCTGAGTCTCCTCCTAAGGCCGAGTAGAATGTAGTGAAGTTTGTCCGTTGGCTTTTGCAAACGTGGTCACGGGGCTCTTTCTGATTTAGGACTGAATTCTTCCTGTATAAGAAAATACTGTTCCACACTGAAATATTTTTCTTCACGGAGGACCGATTTAAAAAGAAGTCATTCTTACTGTGTCTTCTTTTTAAAGCAAAGTCATTTGTTGATCAACAGTCGTTTTGCTCAATATTTTTATGCAGCCTTTTATAAATCGTTACTTACTGTTGCTTCAGAAACAAAGAAAAATGGTCTCCTGAGAAATAAAATTTGCACAAAAGAAAAGATGGCAATTACTGCAAGATGCTTTATAATGAACGCCCAGCACTCATTATAGTCCAGGGAATTGATTTTTCTGCTGCTTTTCTAGTTCATCTGGCCTCTGGGACGCTCCTGATACGTGCAGATGACCCAATCTGGCAGGAGATGTCCTTACTCTTTCCAAGCCTTTTAATATTCTCCTTGTCTCCTGCTGTCTGCTGGGCTGGGGGAGGATGAGGGAGGGGAGAGGCAAGGAGAGGGCAGCCCAGGCTGTCCTGGGTGTTCGAGCTCTTCCCTCAGCTTAACCAGAGAAACCATTAAGAAATTTGCCATATTATTATGATTTTTTCCCAAACTTTATCCTCGAATAGACTTAGATCTCAAAATCCTGTTTGTGCTGCTCCTCCTCAAGAGTCGGGTGGTGTTTGTGTTTCCTCTTGGTGCCACGTTGAGCCCTGTGGACAGAAACTGCTGGAATGCGGTGCTGCCAACTGCAAAAATGGCTGCTAAATAAAAACTACAGTCACCTGAAGAGCAGTGCTGCTTTCTCTGACCCTCATTTCTACTTCTCTCATCATACATAACTTACAATTAAAAGAGGAGGAAAAAAAAGTAACCAATTTTCTGGCTTCTTAAATTGATGTCACTTGTGAAGTGAGTTTCCAGCTCAGCCTCTGCTTGTGCCCCTCTTAGTGTCAAGGTTTGTGATCCAGGTGAAAGCAGCCATGACTGACAACCGTCAGAATTTCAACTGCTAGTCTAGATTTTGACACTCTCAGCAGAGGTGGATTTTATAATTCCTCTTGTTGGTTGTGTTTTGCTGGGTGTGTTTATCAGAAACCCCCTTTTCCATAGGTTGTGTTACTGAGACAGCCTGGTGTAAAAATCACCAACACTGCAGTAATTTCTTCAGTCGTTTCTTTGCACTGCTTGATCCACCTCGGTGTTTGGAGGTCGTTGATGCAAACACAAGACAGCTGACGTCTAAGAGTCTGGTAACGTTGGAAAAGACACGTGAAGGTTGTTTTACCAGCTGGAAAAGACGAATCTGAACAAATGAAGACAAATTTCTTCTTTCAAAGAGCATTGTCTGTCTGTTCTCCCTCTTTCAGCAGGTTGCTAAGGTAAGGCAGAGCCTCCTACGTGTCCTCTGCTGCTTCCTCCTTTGTCAGCCCTGGGAGCTCTCTGAAGCTGGCCTGGCCTTCCTGCTGAAAGGAATGTCCTCGAGCACAGAGGGACATTTTGACAGGGTTTAACCAGGCCAAGAGCTCAAAATCTTTTCCTTTGATGTAGGACGATCTGCAAATAGCATCGAGGCCCCGGAGGTCAGAGCTGAGCTGGTTGTCACGTCGGTGGAGCTGTTGGGGGCCGCTGTGTTTATGCACTTTGCTTATTAGGAGTTTGAATTCGTATTGCAAAGATACTTATCGGGTTCTCCGTCTGGTAGAGAAGGTGAAATTATTTTGCGCAATTCACAACACGGGTAGCGGGAGAGTTGGGAGTAAAACTGAAATTTCTGACTTCCATCTTCCCGTGGAGTACGAGCCCAGCGCTCTGCAGCTGATTGACTTTTGTGCGTGAGCTTTCATTACGTTTTCAGACCTTTGCATTTTCAATTTACCGTTCTAAAAAAATGCAGTAAGCACCTTAAAGAGTGTCCAGGCAGGATTTTGTGGATGTTCCTCATGCTCATGCAGTAGTTGGTTGTCCTGTTTCCACAGCTTTCTCCAGCCCATTCACTGACCGCCTCAACACACCGTTGAGTCTGCACCTAAGTGACATTTTTCTTATAGGTGCATTTTGGGGGCAGAGTTTGGCTTATATCACGTCTCAGATCTTGTTTAAGTTAGAAAATCTGGGCTTCCAAATAAACACTGTAGTTAAGCAATAATTAATAAGGGGAATTCTTCAATATTAAATTTCTGAGCCCAAAAATAGAGGTTCATTTTCGGAGAAAAAATGCTCCATGGTGCATTTCGATTGGTTGGGTGTGAGATGTTTTCAGAAATAGTTGTTTTTCCCTCCCAGAATTTACCACAGGGACTTCCTAAAGTTCTGTATCACACCTGCAGCATCTGAACACCTAAGCTTTCCATGCACAATTCCTGAGGGATCTACTGAGGAGTCTGCTTTTCATATCTCAGTTTAGTATTGCTGGCAATTCCTTCTCACTGAGCCTTTTTTTAATGCACCATTTCTGACATATTTTCCCCAAAGCTGGTTAGTTATTTTCTGCATCGTAGTGTCCTCTCAGAAAGGAACAGAGAAACGTGTGTTCTGAAGCAGCATTGACAGAATTGGGGCTTAGATTCTTTTAAGCTGGGTTCCTTCTTAAAAAGGGGCTCTGAAATTTGAGGAATTCTGAGTGAAGTTTGCTAATGAATCCGACCGATGTCTTTGTTAAGACACCGAATGGAATAGTTGTGGTGTTTGCAGAGCGTTTCAGCCAGTGCGTGCGAGTCTTCTGCTGCGATGCTGATAGATTGAGGAAAGAATGAGGGCTAAAACCAAAAGATACTTATTGCTTATAATCAAAGAATCTTGTCAAACACATAGATACTGTTAGGAAATTTCTGTTGAACAATGAGTCTCACAAAAGCACTTTAGGAGAAATATCTTGCGCAGGAGTTCTGTTTTTTCAGCACCCCGTCACGTACACATTATGAAAACTGCAAAGCCCTGCAGCATCAGCCTCTGTCTCCGATTCATGACTTTGCAATTACACTTTTTATTTCCCGAAATACTGCCTCGATGCCGTTACTTGTGCAGTAGCTGTAATCCTGGGAGGGGCTGCTCTTGTTTTTAAAACTTAGTTGCTCTGGTACAGGCAGAGGAGCAGGATGAGTCCTCTGGAATAGTTTGGTGATTTTGCAGCTACGAACATTTAGTAAAACTTTGACCTTAGATGATAATCAAAGGCAGCTTTGTGAGCCTGTGATCTTTGTAGCCGTCTCAGCAGGACAGGGTCTGTGAGGAGAAGCAGCAAAGCTCTGTCTTGTGTTTGTGCCATTTTGTTCTTTAAAAAGATACTATAATTTGGAAATGAGTGTGTTTGCCGTCCTGGATTTTACAAATAGCACAGTGGAATTGGAGGGTCCTCTGAAGTCGTGCTCCACGTTTTGAGAGGTGGCTGCAGCTGGATCTTGTGGGCAAAGCTCTGCTGCTCTCTTCTAAGTTAAAGCTCTGGGTACTGAGCACCCATGTCTGATAGGAGCTGCAGAACATGGAGCAGGTGTGTGGGCCTGCAGGACATTCAGCAAGGTGCATTTTGTGGCCAAAAAAAGGCGTTTTGATGACGTGTTGTGTCGGAGGTGCCGCTGGTCTTGGTTCCGGGGGAGAAGCAAAGGTACTAGCCAAGGTCTGTGTGTGTGTGTGTGAAGATGAGTTCTGATTTTACTCTCTTTGTTATAGATGGTGAACCAGAACCTGCTGATGGAAAAATTATGTTCAGGAAACCAACCAAACGTTCATCCGAGAAGTCCTTGGACTTCAATGTAAGTTCAAGTAAGAAGATGAAAGAGGCAAAGAAAACTAAAAGAGAAGCAACTACTTCTCAGAGTACTGCTAAGCAAATAAAAAATAGCAGCCTTCTCTCCTTTGATGATGAGGAAAATGATGATTAGGAGTTGATTTTATTTTGGTTTTATATTTTACTTCCCTTCTAGAGCTCTGAGTAGAATTGAGGGGTTTCCTACAAACTGAAGCATGGTGTCTGAGTCTTCTCTGTTGTAGTCCAGCTAGAGGAACGTAGTATTAAACTAGCACAAGCTAATTCTTTGCAGTTCAGGTAGAACTGCATGAACAGAACATCGTGGTTTTATCCCAAAAGAGAATTTAACTGTGTTTGTAAAAGCTATTTGAGGTCACAAATGAGTAGCCAAATACACCTGTACATATCCAGCTTATAAACTGTCAATACATTTTAAAATGTGCTCTGTTACTATCTCCTCTCTATTTACTGGCCTCTTTTGTGTGGTTTTTGCCTGTTCTTGTTGACTTGACTTTCAAAAGAGAGAGATTTCATTGCTGCTGAGCAGAGACTTGATGTTTTCGGTCTCGGAGCTGAACACAAGTTCGCACAACTTTTGCACGTGTGGTTTGGCAGGTGAGAGCCTATGGTGGCTCAGATCCATGGTCCTCATCCTGTCTTTGGTGAGCACAGCCCAAGAAGCTTCAAATGGAGTTGAATTATTGTGCTAGCAAGAGATAAAAAAAATCGTCTTGTAGTTGATGGTATCAACTAAAGTAAAAGAAAGATGCCTGAACCCTTAGAGATCGTGCGCTGCGGTTATCACAGCGATGGGCTCAGTGGTTTGGAGGTGTTTTGTTGGATTTTTTTTTTAAATATATTTGTTCCAGTGGCTACCTCTGTGTTCATAATTATTTGGGATCTCAAACAGCTTATTTTAAAAAAATGTATTTAATCTTCAAGCTGTGGAAAAGCGTTATTTCGGTATTTCTTCAAGTAGGAAATTGTAACCAGGAAATTTGGGTCAAGAAATCTTGTGGCTGTGATAGGAAGTTGAAAACTGCTCAGTTGCCCCCGTGCAGCACACTGGAGGTGTCCCCTTCTGTGATGGTTACGTGCTGAAATTCCAAATGCCACCGAGAGCTGATGCGATCGGGGAGAGCAAGGTGCTGGAAATGGGACTAGTGGCTTTGTTTGGACGTATGGTGTGTTCTGTAACCAGATCGAGGAGCAGGAGCTGAGACTGCTGCAGTTACGGGGTGTGAGGCAAGAAAACCAGTTCTTCTGCCGTGTGACAGGGCCTTGGGGATGATGTGGGCTGTAAGGCTTCGCTGAGGAGCAAATCTGAAGTTGCTGTGTGAAACAGCTGGGTTTAGTTTGCTCATCTGGTATTAAACGATAAAATAATGTTTTTCTTTTAAGTGGTTCAAAGACATTGGAATGAAATTTTCAGTCCATAAAATGAGATATTTTTTTTTGATCACCTGAGAATGAAGCCTCACATGATTGCTGCCTGTCTCTGTACGTAGCTGTTTCCTCCAAGGTGCAAGTCCACGTGCTGGCGGTGTGAGTGCGCGTTTCCCTGAGTCTGAAAACGAACAGATCTCTTGTCCTTGCAGAAAATTAAACCCAGACCTATAAATTGACTATTAAAGGCTTGTTGTAGCACTGGTCTGATATTAGAACTGCCGGAGCGGCGCCGTGCGACAACTTGATTATTCCCACGAGGGTGTGTTATGTTTTTAAATACATCATTTGTCTGTATTCTGCATCTATAAAAAGGAAAATCAAATGTAGGAAGAAGAAATAGAGAACCAAAGGGTCCTAGGGATTAATCTTTCCAAATTTTGTGTGCTTAAAACTTGTTTGATTCCATTAAAAAATACATATATACACCCACGAGAAATCTTGTAGCATTAGAGTTTACCAAAGGAATATGTGGGCATATTTGAGCAAGTGAGGAAATACTCTGATTTGCTGAGACTCATCTGAAAGAAGGACTTAACCACTCAGTGTTCCTTCAACTTTTCTGGTGCTGTTTATCAGCACAAAAATAGACTGACTTACACATTTCTCTCTCAGCCTGAAAGCTCTGGGCTTTAGCTGGGAGGCAGTTTAGGAGACACGGCTCTCAAGAGATAAATCCTTGCCAAGGATCAGAGGGAATCGGGATTTACCTTAAAATTAGCGAGGGCTTCCCAAGTAGGCAGCTGATTTGGCAAGTTGGGAATAAGCTGGAGGTCTTGCTCCAGTCTGCTCTGTGATTGCAGTGAAACAAAAAGTCCTAGCTCTAGTGAGAGACTCGGGGGGCTGAAGGCCGGTGAAAAGAAGGTTACCTCCCAATCTCGAGGGCGCTACTTTTAATCGTGCTCCTCGCCCTACGACTTCAGGGCAGATGGCTGGAATGCGAAGAAATTAATTGGGTTTCCTTGGAAATGATATAATGAAAGGAATGTTGTTCTTCAGGCCACATGGGGAAGGAAGGTGGATATGGAAACCCAGGTTTTTTCCTGTATTCCGACTGCAGTTTGTCGTGCTCTGACTGGGAGGAGACCCCTATGTTCATTGTCACCCAGCAATAACTAATTGGGTGTAGTTATTAAAGGTGTGAGCGACGCACAAAAGCATCTTACTCAGCACTGATGTGTAAATTCAGTGTCCTTAATGTGACGCACCAGGAAAATTACACCTGCCATCGACTCCCTGCAAGACCTCTGAGGAAAGAGAACAATTCCTCCTTCGTTTAGGAAAGAAACCTGAAATTATCTTAAGCAATCACCGGCCTTAAGCTATGGCCAGGGAAAAATAACAATCATCCCAAGAACTTCATCTAATAAAGGGGAAGCCAAAGTAAGGATGTGGAACACGAGGCTAGGGCTGGAGTGGACACTTCTGGCTTTTTCTCTCTCTTTCCTGTCTCCATCCCCAGTTCTTTTCCCCTCCTGTAGTGGGGAATGTATGTGTTGGGGTTTTTTTCTCTTGGAGCTGGCTCAGCTGAGTGGGAGAGAAGCACTTCAGGAAAAAGGTGAAAATAGCTGAGGCTTGTCACCTAATAAGGGAATCTTGGTCAGATAGGACCTGTTACCTAATGTGGCATCTTGTACAGTTTTTATTAATGAAATCTTTGAATTAAGACTCAAAAACCTTTACTGATAGTGGTGTTAGTTCTCGTTCCTTGTCCTGTCCCAACAGGCCCTGCTCCAAAGTCCGTCCCCATCTTTCTGACAGGCCCCTTGAAGTCCCGAAAGACCCCCAGAAGGTCTTCCCGGAGCCTTTTCTTCTCCAGGCTGAACAACCCCAAAAGTAACTTCCTCCTGGGGAAAATGGACAGGACCAGCCAGGAGAATTGTGCAAGATTGAATTTTACAGCGTTTATGCTGCCATCGCTTCCTGGGTTTTGTCGTTGGAGGTAAAGCCAACAGCTGGCAAAGGCAGTTTTTCCTCTACCCAGAGATATAAAAAGGCTTTGGTGTCATTCCAATCCATATGGCAATGGCTTCCTTTTCCTGGGCTCCCGTGGCAGTGCTCCGTGCGGCGCCTGATTAGTTAAGGCCATGGGCGAGAGGGAGCTCTACCTTGTAGTAGCAGGCGGAAGAGACAAGAGGAAGGTGTTGTCAGGCCTCCGTGGGGTACCGGTGATCACTGCACACTCGGAGTTTTGATATCATGAAAGAGTCGTTCCCTGAGGGACGCCCCAGCAACGAGGAACTTTAAAAGGGCAGATTATAAAACTAGGAGGAAAATGGTTAACAGCAGGCTGAAGGGCAAAGAGAAGTACTTAAAAACCAGCGCGAGCTGCCTGGAGGCTATTTAAGAACGTTGTATTAGAGGCACAGATGGTTTGTATACCTCTGAGCAAAAACAGCGCGTACGAGGAAGAACGAAACTCAGAGGGTTACGTGGGAGAGAAGCGCGAACGTCGGGAGGTTGCGAACGCATCCCTCAAAGATGACGACTGAGTGACAGCCTGGGAGGCGTCAGCGCTAAGGGAAAGGCTGTAGCGGCCTCCGGCTCGGGATCTCCGGGATGAAACACCGAAAAGAGGGGTTCTTGCAACGTCCTGAGTGCTTTGCCTTTGAAAACTGGGCTGCTCCAGGAGAAGGACAAGTGTGCTCTTCACCCGCGTTAGTGAGCGCGGGGCGCAGGGCGAGCGCAGCCAAGCCCTTCGTTGGGGAGCGGGCCAAAGTGTGGAGTAAAGGAGCCCATTCAAACATGTTGCCTGCTAAGACTTTCATTTCACCTTCTGTTAGATTCAGTGCCAAAACTGATGGCTTTTAATCCTTGCCAAAGAAGGTAGAGATGGGGGGGGGGAAAATCACACACTCCTAAAATTCTCATTTGAGTAAAAGCCAAGAGCCTACGTTTGTTCTCAGCTTTGGGGCTGAGAGGGGGATTAGCTGATAAGGGTGCGGGGCGGGGGGTTGCAGAGCTTTTTTACCCCACTGTGTAACTGGACAGATGCAGCGTTTTGTTGTCCCGTATCTGAGAAGAGGAGCACACAGATCATCAATGAGGAGAACACCTCAGGTATCACAGATCTGATGACAGGTGCGAAAACCCCCTGTGCTTGTGAAATCAATGGAAGTTATTTTCCGATTTAAACCCCGGGGAAGGTTGGAACAACTCTTTTGGCAGTAAAACGCCGCCGCGCACGGTCTCGGCGGCACCCGAGCCCTGGCACCTCGGCTGCTTTGTTCTGCCCCGGGAAATTGAAACAAACAGTTCGGCTGCCGGAGTCTCTTCTTCCCTCCTCTGCCCTGCCAACGATCTCGAGAGAAGAGACGAGCGTTGTTCTGATCCCTGCCGCAGCAGCAGCAGCAGCTTTGTAATTTAAGGGCTGCGTAAAATTTATGGAGCGCTGAGAAGAGCTTAAATCATGTTTATGATTTTCATAAATTAGGGCAGGCAGACCCTGTTTGTGTAGGGAGGCGGTGATGTTGGAGCTGTTTTTCCAAAGGACGACCACATTTAAAATGGATTTTTCAAAGGCACCGGTGGGAATGACGTGTTCGAGTTTGGGAATTAGAAGCCTTGTTCCTTTGAGCTACTTCATATCCCACTATTCATTCTTAACCGTGCCAAATTGTTTCCAATGCTTGGTAAAAATCAAAATTAGAGGGGGGTCAAATTCAGTGCAATTTTAAAATTTCACTTAAATGCTTTGTGGGCGGGGTATTGGAATGGACTGCCCGCAGAAGTGGTGGAGTCACCATCCCTGCAGGTGTTTAAGGAAAGACTGGACGTGGCACTTGGTGCCGTGATCTAGCCAGTGGGGTGGTGTTAGGTCATAGGCTGGGCTTGATGATCTCAGAGGTCTTTTCCAGCCTCAGTAATTCAGTGATTCTCTAACCTGGAATTCTATCGCAGTGAGAAACCACTTTGGCCCTTGAAGAGTTACCCCTTTTCATACCACAGGGTGGTTTTGGGTGGTTGTTTAGACCCCGTTCCTGTGAGGAACCTTGTTCTGTCTCTGCTTGAGGCTGTACCTGCAAGTCCCTCCAGTTGCTGTGGAGAAGGATCTGCCTGTAGAGCAGAGAGGGACAACACCTGGCTCCTCATCACACATTTCGAGGTCATAGACCAAGGCAAATATAATTCCATACATTACAGATATCAATAGAGATTAAACTTCCCTTCTGATGAGATACAGTTCCTGTTTTACCCCGATTTGGGTATTACTGGTGACTGGAAGAGCGTTCCAATCCCTGGGCACGAGGCCCATCAGAACACAGATGGGCTGGAGACCTTTCATCCTTTTGGGATCCCTCTGAGCTGTTGTATTTGGTGATTAATGTTCTGTGTTTTAAACTGCTCCAGCTTTGCAAAACCAACATCCCTGTGTTTCAGGTTATTGCAGATGGAATGTGTTAAACATGGATGCTAATGGGAGAAACTGCTCTTGAATCCCTCCGTGCTGGGTGGGCAGCTTGGGCGAAATTATTTTCTGGTGTTACTCCAAGGCTCTCGGTGAAATGGCCCAGGTAGATCCGTCGGCTCCTCGCTAGACCTGAACAAGGTAGTCTGAGGTGAGCAGCTTTAAACTGAAAGTTGTGGGATGCTCCAGGATCATCTTGCCACTGAATTCCTGCACCCAACGATATCCGTAGGCGATGGGAGCGCCTGACTCGGTGCTCATCCTGCGGGATGGGATCTGTGACTGCTGGGAATTGAAAAGGGACCGTGGTGTGAGGACAGCTGAGGCAATTTTGGCTCTATAAATCATGTGTCATGGAGAATAAATGGGAAGTCACCTTCTACTTATTCTCTGCTTCAGACCTTAGCTGGAGTAATGCGTCCGCTTTCGTGCACTCTGCTTCAAAAAAGAGAAATGTAGAGCAATTGGAGAGTCCGGCCCAAAGCGGGGATATTGATCACAAGCCTGGAAAACGGGACCTGGGAGGACAGAGTGGAAGGAGTGGGTTTGTAGATCGTGAGGAAGGAGTTGCAGCGGAGGGAATAAAAATGTGCTGCCAGTCTTCAGACATGTAAAGCCTGCTGCAAAGAGGGAAGGAATAAATTGCTCTCCGTGTCCGCCGGGAATACAAAAAGAACTAATGGATTTAAATTGCAGCAAAGGCGATTTGAGGAAGACGGGAGGAGAGGCTTTGTGGCTGTAACAGCGCTGAGGGGCTGAGACAGAATGCCCGCAGAGGCTGCGGGATCTGCTCGGCCAGGGTCTTTAACAGCAGGTTCGACAAACATCTGTCAGGGCTGATTTGGGTGTAATTGATCCTGCCTTAGGGCAGAGGGCTGGACCAGACCTCGCAAGGTCCCTTCCAGCCCTCCTTGCTGCGGCGCTCTCATGAGGAAGCCTGATGAGATGTTCCTACGACCTTCCCGTTCCTTTGAAAAACTGAAAACCCCACGCTCCAGGGATGGCAAGAGTCAGATTTAAACTGACAGGATCTGGGAAGATTCAAAGCTTCTGGTTGACGCCCCACCCTTGGTTATCGACACTTGAGCGCACGTAACACGGTCGAGCTCGTTCGATGGCCCAATACTGGGAGGTTACACGACGATGCGTCTTTGACGACCAAACCAAGAACTTTTTAATGGCCCCAGAATGTGTTTCTTCTCAGGTGTATTAATCTCACGTATCACACCTTCCATTTTGCCGTGTGTGAAAGGAGCCGGCAGCGATCTTTGGCATCCGGCGCATTCCAGGTGGGGTCACTCCCTCGGCTCCCCCTCGCTCACACCGGAGCTCCTCCCTCCGCTCCGCTCCGTCGCTGCTGATGTGCTGGGTGCCCTCCTCTCTCTTCTCGTGCGCTGGGTATTCCTCCTGCTGCTTCCCGCTCACATATTCTTGGATTCTTGTTGATAAATTTCATTTCCATCTGTCTTCTGCTGCTTTCCCTTCAAGATGTACTTGCCTTACCGGCCGCGGTTCAGTGGTTTAGTGATGGGATGGCAGCCAGCTAGTGCCAAATGCCACCTCTTTTCATATCAGCCAGAGCAGCTTGAATTTGCTTTCCTCAGAGTGCTGTAAAAGACACGCTGGCGTCTTCTCTGTGCAAATGCCAGCCCCCCGCCCCCCCCCGCCATGTAACGAAAGCTGGGGGGTGTGAAGCAAGCTGACGTGTCTGCCTTCCCAGAATTGTCCCGTTTCCCCGATTTCAGGCTGTAGTTCGTGACCTGGCCCCTGATTTATGTAACTGGGTGGAACGGTGCCAGTTTCGAGCGGCCAAGAATTCGGCACTGTCCCTTCTGTCTCTGGTGGTACCTCAGTGTTCAGCGATCTG
This sequence comes from Baryphthengus martii, assembly GCA_013396935.1. Taxonomy (NCBI): domain Eukaryota; kingdom Metazoa; phylum Chordata; class Aves; order Coraciiformes; family Momotidae; genus Baryphthengus; species Baryphthengus martii. The sequence continues at coordinate 15,696 of VWZK01002685.1, forward strand.
TTTTTCTCTCCCATAGCTGAACCTGGATGACCGCAGTATTGCCAAGCCCTCCGGTTCTGCAAGATTTTGTGTCAAGCCATGAAGTGGGGTTATAGTCTCTGTACAGACACACTCCTCGGTCTGTCATAGACTCTCAGAATCCATACTGGCCACAGGGGAGGCCACCCCTTGAATCCTGGGGGCAGGTTTGGGCCCCTCACTCCCGGAAGGACGTGGAGGGGCTGGAGCGTGGCCAGAGAAGGGCAATGGAGCTGGGGAAGGGTCTGGGGCAGGAGTGTGGGGAGGAGAGGAATGAGACCTTCTCCTTGAGGCTGAAAGTGCCTGTGAATGGCAAGTGCACCATTCCCCCAGCTCCTCAGAGGACTTCAGAGAGTCCACGGTGGCTGCAGCACTAGCTTGGGTTTGGGTTTGGAGTGAGTTTTCTGTGCGGGCAGCAGGGTTTTTTAAGGCACCTTTCGGCATTCAAGAGCCTGTATCTAATATCTAAATGCTTTTATCTGAGGTGTCGGCTTCAGCGCAGCAGTTCAGCAGCACCCGCACAAATACACACCCACGGAGCTCGCTGAGCTTCAGAGCCAGCTCCTGGTGATTGTCTGGAGGAAGAAGACGCCTCTACGAGGAGTTTACACAGCAGAGGAGCCCTCTTCTGTGCTATAGACTCCGGGGCGCTACTTTAGCACAGAAAATATTAGTAATTTGTAAACGAATCAGAGAGATTTTAAAATCAATTTTCTTCGGCCAACAGCAATTATTGAAATGGCTGCAGCTATCGCTGAGGACTGAGCGTATGAAACGCTTGGAGATACAGGATTGGATTCTATAAACATATAATTCTTTTATCAATAATTCTCACAAGCAGGCTTCTTTCTACACTCTCCCTTCTGTCAAAACTCTCCTCTCTATTATACACCGAGCTCATATCCCTCCTGGATAACTGCGGATTTGTTGGTATACAAATTAATTTTGTTATTGACCAGGAGGAACAGTTGGAGGGTAAGAATGCCATTGCTGTTCATACCTAAAGGTAATCAATACAGCTAACAGAGGAATAAATATTTGCTAACCGCTGCGTAAGTGTCCTCTCCAACCCTATTTCCTTTTGCTGGAGCCCACAGGACTGTATCCTGGTGATCCTGGCGATCTTGGCAGCTATACCTGTGAACAAAGCACTGAGAGGCAGTAGCATTTACCTCCCTGTTACCAGAGAAGGATCACAGGAGAGAGAAACTTCCTTGCTGGTCTTGGCTCTTCCCGAGCTCCGGCTTGGCAGTCGCTCGCTCACTGCAACCTCTGCCTGCTCTTGGACTGCAGCCGTGGTAATTATTTGTCCGACGTCAATTTATTACCCCAAAAATAGTGGAGAAGAAATCAATCCCTACTTGAAGGGGCTTCACAGCTGCTTGGGAAGGGCAGAATCTGTGGCCACAGTGTGTGAGAGACACGATGTGAGGAGATGTGAGGCTGCTGTGGTGTGATTTACATTGTCCTGGGATCTGGCTGTGGAATCAGCACATAAAAAGCAAAGGAAAGGGGAAAGAATGGCAAAAAGTGGTGGGGTTTGTCCAGTTTCCGGCTTATTCCACTGGCTGGTCCCAGCTACTCCTGACCAATTGGTGTTTGCGGTGTTTCAGGCTTTTCTTGCTCTAAGACACGCAGGAGATTGGCACTCAGAGCCAGATTCTGCCCTAATTTACACCTGAAATCAGTCAGGAGCTAACAGAACGTCAGCAATAAATTTTGTTGATTTCAACCAGCTGGTCCTTTCACAGGATTTGCAAAGGAAGTCTCAGCCCAGGAGAGACAGGGAGGTGTTGGAGCAGGGCCAGAGGAGCCCCAGCAATGCTGGGAGGGCTGGAACCCTCTGCTGGGAGGCCAGGCCGGGAGAGTTGGGCTTGTGCAGCCTGGAGAAGAGAAGGCTCCAGGGAGACCTTCTGGGGGCCTTTCAGGGCTTCCAGGGGCCTGTCAGAACAATGGGGACAGACTGTGGAGCAGGGCCTGTTGGGACAGGACAAGGTGTGATGGTTTGAAACTAAAAGAAGGAGATTTAGACTGGAGAGAAGGAAGAAATTGTTGACACTGAGGGTGGTGAGAGCCTGGCCCAGGTTGCCCTAAGAGGTGGTCGCTGCCCCATCCCTGGCCCCATCCCAGAGGAGGTTGGATGGGGCTCTGAGCAACCTGC
>VWZK01002685.1:17887-148742 GCA_013396935.1 Baryphthengus martii
GCCGGAGGCAGCGCAGGGGGCTGAGGGCGGGCGGCACGGGAGGTGCCTGGGTTTCTGAAAGTTTTCTTGTTTATTTTCCGCTTGTTCCCCTCCCTCATTTCTCCTTCCCTCCTCCCTCCGCTGCACATCCAGGGTAACACGGGTTTAGAAGAGCGTGAGGTGCAGCAAGGGCCGGGTCCTGCCCCTGGGTCAAAACAACCGTCGGCACCGCTCCAGGCTGAGGCAGAGCGGCTGGAAAATGTCCGGCGGGAAAGGCACTGGCGGGGTTGCTCGACAGGCGGCTGGAGATGAGCCAGAGAGTGCCCAGGTGGCCGAGAAGCCACCAGCGTCCAGGTTGGGGCAGCACTGGGGTGGCAGCAGGGCCAGGGCAGGGATCATCCCCCTGGATTCTGCACTGGAAGGGTTTCCGAGGCGTGGAGATGTGGCCCTGAGGGACAGGGATTAGTGGTGCCCTGGCAGGGATGAGGGAGCGGTTGGACTTGATCTTAAAAGTCTCTTCCAACCCAAATGATTCTGTGAAAAGTCTCCACTGGTTTCAGTGGCAGCCCCTGAACACCCCTGTGGGTGTGAGGGAGGCACAGCCCAAGTCTGTGCTGCTGTTGAAACCGTAGTATCCTCGATGTCTGAACGTTGCAAATTGTCCTTGCTTTGGCCGTCTCCACTTGCAGTGCCTGACCTGCCCTCTATTCATGCCATTTTTCACTTATCTCCCGGCACAGATGTGCCTGGGAATTTATTAAGCAGAACAAACTGGTGTCGAATATTTAGGCTGAAGCGCGATCTGTAATGCGAAAGGAGAGGCTCCAGTAGGCTGTGATTTCTCATATGTCATAAAGTGCAATAGAGTCTGGGTCAATTAATTGGTATTTGTGGAATTGCGGAGTAAAATTTCCAACTACTGGATGTTTGATACAGGAGTATTTAATCATTAGACCTTGTAGACTTCCGCCGAGCCTGTCTGCAGAGGTGATGTCTTAGAAAATCAGCGTGTGCTGGAGACATAAAAGTCACTCTGGCGATGAGTTAGGTTTTCTCATATCTCTGAATCTCAGCTCTTATGGGAATAAGGTCCTTGTACACATGAGGTGATGAAACTTGCAGGATATGATATGGGACAGGAGCGTATTTAAATGGATCTGCCGTTTGGTGGCTGGCTGACTGCTCACGGCTTCTCCTGAGAGCTGGTCCCCTCCCTTCTGACATGAGGACAGCGAGAGCTGTCCCTTTAGAAATGTGATGAAACCTGCTGGTCAGCATTTCCACGTGCTGTTTTCTCTTTGATTTCTGATTGTGTTTTTTAAAATAGAAGTGGCCAGCAGCTGAGATATTGAACCATACACTTAGGAATGTAGATGGAATGCCAGACCTATATCCACAAGGTCCACCTTTCCCTCTTAAAAGAGCAGTTCCATAACCTTGAATGTTTTTTGGAGATCTCTGTAACAGAGTAAACCCAAGGGACAAACCAGCCGTTTTGTTTCTCCAGCAAGTGCATACGTCGGTATTGGTAAACATGGGCACCTGAAGTTAAGCATCGAAATTCATTTGTGGCATCTGAGTATCTCTGTACTCTCACCTGGTTTTTAGGTGGTAGGTTTTTAGCTTTCTGAGGCTCAGGCCAGTCCTTTCCCCATGACAGCTTCCAATTTCTCGGCAGTGTGTGCAGTGCAGGGTGTGAGGAAGGTCAAGGAGACCACCTGACCTGCGCTGGGGTTGCTTTGCTGCAGCTGAGCAATTTCTTCAACCACCATCTCTTGAGCATTTTGAGGCATTGAGCAGAGGTTCCCCAGCCCCGTGGTTGGCTGCTGTGGTTCTGCTGATGGGGTTCCACCAAGATGGCATTGAGACCCGTACCAAAGAGCGGGGAGAGAGGAGGGAGAGACATGGTCTTGTCTCTAGACACCTTTGTTCTGTCCCACCTTCGTTTCCCTGCCACCAGGAAGCATAATTTCTGTGCAGACTGTCTGCATTCGGGAGGGAGGGAGACGGGGATAAGCCAGATGCTGAGGCAGCAGAGCCATCACTGCTCGTTATTCCTCTTGGAGAGCAGGAGCTGTAGGAATAGCTTTGCTGTTGTCACTGGACCGGTGCAGGGCAGGGGTGAGGCCACTGCCATGGGACCTCAGGTATCACTGCAGATTTACCTCTCCCCTTTCTTTGACTGCTCACCTTGCTTATGCCTCCAGTTGGCTCAGGGATTACAAGGGACTCCTAAATGCAAATTATTACAAATAAATGAGTCTAAATCTCTATTAAGAATTACAGAAAGTAGGAAGGGACCTCTGGAGACCGAGTCCAACCCCCCTGCCAGAGCAGGATCACCCAGGGCAGGCCACACAGGAACAGATCCAGGGGGGTTTGGAAAGTCTCCAGAGAAGGAGACTCCACCACCTCTCTGGGCAGCCTGGGCCAGGCTCTGTCACCCTCCCAGCAAAGAAGTTTCTCCTCATGTTGAGGTGGAACTTCCTGGGTTCCAGTTTGTGCCCATTGTCCTTCGTCCTACCCCAGGGCACCCCAGCCAAGAGCCTGGCCCCTTCTGCTTGACCCCCACCCCTCAGAGATTTGTAAACACGGATCAGATCCCCTCTCAGGCTTCTCTTCTCCAGACTAAACAGCCCCAGGGCTCTCAGCCCTTCCTCCTAGGAGAGATGTTCCAGTCCCTTCATCATCCTTGTAGCCTCCACTGGACTCTCTAGTGTATCCCTGTCTTTCTTGACCTGGGGAGCCCAGAACTCGATACAACACTCCAGTGTGGTCTCACCAGGGCAGCATAGATGTGGAGGAGAACTTCCCTAGACCTGCTGGACACGCTCTTAATGCCCTCAGGAGACCACTGGCCTCTTGCCCACCAGGGCCCGTTGCTGGCCCGTGGAGAACTTACTGTCCACCAGGGCTCCCAGGTCTGTCTCCTCACAGCTGCTTCCCAGCAGTTCAGTCCCTCCCCTGGACTGGTGCAGGGAGTAATGCTGCTGACAATTCACTTGGCAGCCCCTCCTGCAGCGCAGCTGAGCAGGGTTGGCTTTGCTTTCCTTGGGCAGCTGCATCCCCGCTCTCTGGAGGTGAAGCTTGAGTTTCCCCTCACAGGCAGCCCCTAAGCCCTGCTCTTTGAAGGCAGGCTCCTTTACGTGGCTCAGCGTGTCCAACATGCTCCAGTGGCACCAGTCACAGGGAGCCGGGCCACCTACGTGTTCTGGGGGCAGATAACTGTAACTGAAGCCCCTCCCAAAGCTGCTCTTTCAGAGAGGTCATGGTGAAACCAGAGAGGCTGTTTGCTCCGTGAGAAACCAAGGCTTAAAAGCTCGGGCATCCTTCCAGTCTCTAGTGAGAGGGGTTCTGTTGGTCGGATCACGGATGTTGCTCTATTTCAGGAAGTTTGGATGTGGGGCAGTTGTCCCCTCTCCCAGTGGGGGATCACCAGCAGCTGCCAGGGGTTTATGACCAGCTGGGCCTTCTCGGGTTGCTGAACGGGTGGGGGAATCCCTTCCAGATCCTGCCCCATGAGGAGGGGATTCCAGGGAGTTCCTGCTGTGGCAAAGGCTGCCAGGCCTGCTCTGCTCTAATTACAGCATCAGAGGGAGCCAATTTTAGAGGTGCAGATGATGGAGGGTACTTAGAGCCCCCCTCCTTGCCCCAGGAAGCACTTTCTGTTCTTTACACCCAGTTTTAGCAACTCAGAAATGCTGAAAGCTTAAGACCTCCCGGTGCTTGAACCAAAAACAAAACAAAGAAAGAGCGAGAGAAGGTCGATTCAGTTTCTTGTACAACCACCTCCCCTCTTCAGACTCCTGCGGAAGCGTTTGCAGAACGAGCCCCTTCAGTGAAACACACGCTTTGAATTTCAAGCCCAAAGTTCTCCCACCATATGCAAAGACTTTGTCATCACACTGAGCCTTGTCAGCACATCTGCCTGATCAAAGTGTTCCCGGACAGAAAGGGGGAGGGGGTGCAATTGCCAAGCAGAAAAAGTAAAATAAATAGTAGCTGAGTGTCTTATCGCAGGCTGTGGCTGCTCTCGTGGCCGTGCTGATGATCAGGGCTGCTGGTGTCAAACACCTTGGTTTACAAAAGGAGCCAACCCTCTGCAGGAGGGGCTGCAGGGAAGCCGGACTCTCTCCCAGCTTATTCAAATGGAGCCCCAGGGTTTCGAAGAATGCGCAGGAAGCTCTGTCCAGGAGTTAATATTCCCACTCTCCCTTCCCTTGTTGTCAAAACTGAATTTTGTTTAATGGAGTTGATAAATCCGTGCAGCTTTTTCCGGGTCCCTTCTCCTCCACCTTGTAGTAGCGCAGGGCTGTGAGCATCTGCGCTGGCCAAGCGGATCTGTGGGCTTAAAAGAAAAAAAAAAAAATCCAAAAAAAAGAAACAGGTACTTTACATGTAATTAATTTAGTGATTTGTTCAGCGGCTGCTTCACGTGCGTAACCTCAATTAACATTAATGGGAGCTATGTAGGCATGTCAAGGGCAGAATAGACCCCCTAATAATCTAACATGGAATGTTATTACATTACTGCTGTAATTATCTCCTGCACACGCATCATTTCCACTTCGCTTCATGACCTGCTCTTGGGCCGCTCCTCCGCTGTGCTGCGGGCGCTGGGCTTACACGGCGCGTCCTCCTGCCTTGGTTGTTCTGCTGCCTGCCCGCAAAACATTCCCCGCGTAGCTAAACGAGTAACCAGCCGCTTGGTGTTCTGCAAAGCTACAGGTTTTGGGGTTTTGAAGGTGATATTGGAGGCCAGAAACAATCAAACCTGAGCAGCACGGCGTGTCAGCTCTCCTTCAGCGTTTGATTTGTATTTATTTTTAATTGGAATCTGAGCCAGCGTGGCTGAGACACCTTTAGCCTTGTGGGCAAGGGAAGTCGGGCCTACATCAGTCGTACCTCTCGAGGAGGTGTTGAAACAATTCTGGTGATTTTTGTCTTTGTTAAACACTTACTCTTTCAGGGAGCAAAAGAGGGGGAGGGGTCCTGTCCTGGCGCACCAGTTGGATGTTGCTGGAAACTAAGGAAGCTGAGAAAATCATAGAATCCCAGACTGGTGAGGGTTGGAAAGGACCTCTGGAGATCATCCAGTCCAACCCCCCTGCAGGATCACCCAGGGCAGGCCACGCAGGAACAGATCCGGGGGATGTAGAAAGTCTCCAGAGAAGGAGACTCCACCACCTCTCTGGGCAGCCTGTTCCAGGCTCTGTCACCCTCACAGCAAAGAAGTTTCTCCTCTTGTTGTGGTGGAACCTCCTCATACCCGTTATTCCTTGTCCTGTCCCAGGGCACTACTGACAGGAGCCTGGCCCCTTCCACTTGACCCCCACCCCTCAGATATTTATAGACATGAATCAGATCCTCTCCCAGTCTTCTCTTCTCCAGACTAAGCAGCCCTTTCCTCCCAGGAGAGATGTTCTAGTCCCTCCATCACCCTTGTAGCCTCCCTTGGACTCGTAGTTTATCTGATGGGTATAAATAGCACTTTTGAGGTGCTAAGGCTGAGCACAGCTGGCTCAGCCCGTTCTCTCTCCGTGCTGTCCGGCGCACGGCCGCTCTCTGCTTTCTGATGCCTGCTGCCCCTGCCGTTGTGCTCTCCCAACGGCCACGTTCGTTTGGCTACTCCTGTCTCCAGGCTCTCTCTCGGACCCTTCTGCGGGAGACGAGGCCTGACCCGTGGCCGAGCTACGTGAGCTGCTGCTCAAACCAGTCTGTTCGTAGCAGCCCGGTGCACCAGCTCCCCACGGCAGCCGTGCCCAGCACCTCGAATATTGCACCGCTCTGGAGCGGGAGGTGCGCCCGGGACACCTCCGCCTCTCCGGGATCGCACGGCTGAGCCCCTTCGGTCAGATTAGCCGGGTAATTAAGGGATAGCGAAAAGCAGCGGCGAGCCCTTAATGCTGAGTGACAACCCGCTCGGTGAGCGGGGAAAAGCAGCCCTTGGAAAAACAGGAACGATGTGAACCGGCCAAAGCTCCCCGAGTGAAGGCACTTTTTATACTGTCGCCGTCAGGCAGCGTGTTCTGGCCGATACCAACGCCTTCCAGCCTCTTAGCGAGGAATTCGGGTTTAGTGCTTCTGTTTGTGTAGGTCCTAACATTTGTCAAGGTGTTTGTGGCAACCAGAGCCCTGTTTCCAAGGTAACAGCTTCCTAACTTTTAGTACTAAAACTGCACTAATTCAAAGAGGGATCTGAACAAACAGATTCATGTTAATTTCAAGCTCCATTAAAAACACAAGGAAAAAAAAAAAGAAATCGATGTTTGCCAAATGGAAAAAGAAAAGAAATCAATAGAGATTTTTATTTTCAGCCTTTGAAGCGAGGGTTTGTAAACAACGGAGGTTAAAAAAGTAGAACTACAGGTGAGCGGTCCGCTGCATCCTCACGAGCTGTGCTGTAAACCGGAGGAGCCTTTGGCTCTTCAGGCTGTACGCGGCATTTATCCCATCCCAGAAGCCCCAGTTCCTTTCCCTTCCAATCAAGATTGTCTTGGCAGGTCTGTGAGTTTCGAAGCTGTTAGAAAAAGATTTTTGCAAGAAGTAACGATGGCTTTTCCCCTTCACTGGGTCGTATCTTTCCCAATTTGCTACTGGTAATAAATATTCTCCTTTCCAAAAGCTGGATGGAGGGGAGAGAGAAGTATAAAGAGATGATGTTTCTGAATTCTCCACACTAGCGTGCTCCCTTGACAAAATACCCGTTTACTGTTTAAAAGAGTAAAAATAAGTGACTCTAACCTTGAAGTGCCTTGTTCCTGATAGGAGCCACTTCTTTGAGATCCAAGTTATTACATTATTTTGTGTTATTTCAGTATATTATATTCATATTTCAAGAACAGAATGTCGCATTCTTTTCTCAAAATCATTTACTGCTGGCCACTGTCGCTCTTTTTTGAAAGGTGCCGTTTCAGAGAGGTGTGTGATAGTAGATTTTCTTTTCCCAGCTAGAAAAGGGGGGAAGCTGATGTGACTTGTTGTCCCTCGGGCCGGGCTCTACCATGTGAGTAACACACGATCTAACTCAATAGAGCTCTCCAAAACCAGGGAGTAGTGCCCAGACTCTCTAACCAGTGTGTATGCACCAAGCATCTAGTTTTTAGTCTTTACCTTCTTGCTACCTGTAAAGAAAAAATCAGAGAATGGAAAAAAAAAAAATCTCAGGTGTGGTGTTTTTTTTGGGTTTTTTTGTGTTTTGTCTTTTTTTTGTCAGAGCAGTTGGTTTCTCCTTTCATTAGTCTTTCAGAGAGGCACCTTCTATTAGAACAGCACATGATACCTCTTCTCCCTCTCCCTCTCTACCCATCTCACTGGTATTACACTGTCTTCCCTATGTTCTAAATGGTATTTCCTTTAAATCTTTTTTGATTCAGTTGCTTCACCTCGGCATCCCATCAGCTGGCAAACAGGAGTAATGAAGTGACGGGAAGGTGGTTGCGTTGATATCTTAAATGCCCACAAATCCCACATGCTGCGGCAACAACAAAACGAATAACAAACGCGCTGCAGGAAAATCCTCTTAAATTCCTGGTTTGTGGCTTTTTCCTCTCAATTCTGGACCTGCATGTAATGGGAGGAGCATCTTAAAAAAATAATCTTGTGATATTCCTGATCTAACGGCGCCGGCGTGAGGCACAGGATGGTCCTTACGCTCCTCTGGGTATCTCAGGCAATCGCGGCTGCTGCTGGGGAATCGATGGCTGCAAGGGGGCTGGGAGAGGGAGAACCAGGAGAAAAAAGCCTGGCAGGTGGCCTTGTCTCCGCCAAAACTAAATATTTTCCTTGGAGCTTTGTTGTTGTGTTGGTGGTTTTTTTTTTTCCATTCAACATTTGGCAGCTTTATCCAGAGGCCTTAAACAGACAGAGAAATTCTGACAGTTGGGAGAGTGGCTGCTGGTGGGATGCAGCACTATCTGCTCGTGTAGATGAATGAATGTCTGTTTAATAATAGAATTGTTTTCTCCTAAGGGGCCTTTCTTCTTCCTTTTCTTTTAAATCCTTGCCTGCTGGGTCTGCCCGCTTCCCTTTGCCCTAGAAATTAAACCTTGGTACTTTCTTTGTGCAAGATTTATGCTGGAAATGTTGGCTGGTGTTTCATTGTCAGTCAGGGTACGATTCTGCTGTGACATTTCCAGCTATATTTTTATGGCAGCCGCAGTTAAACCAACATCAAGCATAAAAACAAACATTTTTTTTCCCCTGCCAGAGTTCATTTGCAGCAGTGAACCAGACAAAAAGGTGCTCTACCCACAGCACTTTTGGCTGGTACTACTTAGGTCTGCTCCAGAGGGTTTAGCTGGGATGGATGTAGCTGGGCTGCCAGTAGCTCAGACTGGGAGGGGATGTTTGTGTCTGCACAGGGCAAATGGTGAAAGGAAGAAGAGATCTCGTGAAATCTGTTATTCTGGGTGAAAAACCCCGAAATGCTGAAGTTTGGAAAGAAATAAGCGGGGCAGTCTGACGCGTTGAAGGCCAGCTGACTCAGGCTGACTGCTGGATTCAGTGGAGGTGGTGGGGTCTGTGGAGGAACCTCATGAGGTTCAACAAGGGCAAGTGTCAGGTCCAGCACCTGGGGAGGAATAACCCCCTGCACTGGTACAGGGGAGGGGGGACCTGCTGGGAAGCAGCTCTGCCAAGAAGGACCTGGGAGTGCTGGGGGACGAGTTGCCGTGAGCCAGCGATGTGCCCTGATGGCCAGGAAAGCCAACGGTGTCTTGGTGCCAATGCTGATGAGGCAGAGGGGGAGTGGTGGGATTGGAGACGTGCAGAGGACTGGGAAGACTCTGGGCAAGGAGGGACCGGGAACCTCTGATCAGTGGGCTCCTGTAATTCTGAACCCCTCATCTCAGCCTGTAGAGTTGAGTGAGAGCCCCTCATTTAATCACTCAAATGTACTTTTCCCCTTCTGAGAAAGGCTCCGAGGTGGCATGAGCCATTCAGGACCATCCCCCTGCAATGCCTTTTCCACTGGAAACTTTTCCCAGGTTCTTGGAACTGTCCCCTGTGTCCCTTTTCCCCTCTCTGACACATGGTCTTTGCGTTGGTCACTTGTGATGCATTCTCATCCTGCAAGGTTCTCTGCCACTTGAGTTTCTTTGTCCCTTCATGTTTTTTTCTTCAGTGATTGCTTTCAACCTCCCTGGACCCAGCGAGAGAGACAGGAGTCGGGGGAGACTGATGTAAATTAACCATCTTCTGTAAATCAACCTCATTCCACTGACGACAGCGAAGCTGCGCCGAGTTACTGTAGCTGAGAACTCGCTTTGTCGTTTCTCCCTCTTCTACCTGTTTTCTGTTGCGGGTTAAAAAAAAGCACCTCACAGCAGAAAAACACTCCCTCAAAACTCCGGTTCTTTCTGTTTTGCTGTGCTGGGAGCTGCAGCTGTATGCTAATCGTCTCCTCCGGCGGCAAACAGAAAGGGGCTCAGACCTGCTTTGCTAAACTAAGAAGCAGACCCTGATCCTAACGGGTGAGGAGAAGCATACGGAGCTTCCCCTGCCCCGGCCTCGCATTGATTTCACACTCTTTTAGCTCTGACTACCGTGGGGTCCCTCCTTATTTACAGCACAAACCAAACGGGAACAATCCCCTCCAAAACACGTGGAATTGTTTTCACCTTGCACCGAGGAGCGCGGCCCGTTCCAGGGGTTTACCCCGGTGTCTTACCGCTTGCTGAGTTCCTAGCGTTGTCTGCGTTCTCCCGTGCTTCTGGCGCGCACAGCAGCGTGTTTGATGGGCCTCGAACGGTCCCTTCCAACCCCAAACCATCCTGTGATTGGGATGTGTAAGAGAAATGCAAGCGACGATGCGATCGCGTGGCCTGCTGCTTTGGAAGAGTCTGGGGAACTTGGTTTCTCCCATATTTCCTTCTAAACAAAGGTGGAGTTTGCGTGGTCGTGGCTGGGGTGACAGTCAAGGCCTGGCCTGTGCTGGTACCCTGAGGCTGGGTGTATTGGGTTTGGATGAGGTGGAGTTGGGGTTTGGAGTTGCCGTTCTGCAGGTGGATTTTATGCGGCGGGGGAGCTGGGGGGCCTTTGTTTTGCCCTGTGCCCCGGTGTTTGTCCAAGTTGTGCCATTAATCAGCCGGGCTCTATGGGCTGTCCCATCTTATTGCTTAATTAAGACTCATCAGTAATTTACTTGAGATTAATACTGATTTATATGGAGCTGAAGTTTCATCTCTTTGGTGGATGAGTTATTGAGCTGCATGATGTGAATCAATGGAATATTACTGGAAAGGAGAATGTCTCTCTCCTCCCTTATACTTCAATCCTCTCACCCAGCTCCCAGGCAAAGCTCACTCAAGGGAGGTGTTCACGTTTGTGCTCCGCTTGCCGCCTTCCAGCCGGACGTGGTGGCTGCTCATAGCTCTGGTCACCCTGCTCTCAGGACCTGAATCACAAAGAGGAGGCCTGAGGGGGTGCAGCTAAGAATAAGAGGTGCCCATAATCACTTGCAGGGTGGTGGCTCTATTCAGGTATCACCCGGAGCCCAGTTTCTCCAGGGGTTACTACAAAACCAAATGAGAAGTGCAGACAGAGACTTTGTCCCTTTCTCCACTTGGCTGAAAAAAAAGTTCACTTCTGATATCATTCTGTTAATAACTTGCCCCAGAAGAAGCTTTCCAAGAAACTGGAACCTTATTTTCTTCATAATAATTGTTCCTATCTTTGTAATAACCTTTTCTGACATGTGACCGGAGTGGGGCTGCAGAGATGTGAAAGGGTCTGACATTCACTGCCTCCAGTGGCTGCTGGAGCGGGTGCTGGGAGAGGAGGAAATGCTAATCTTGAGTGAGGGGTGCACTTCACTTCAGAGGGCTTCGCTGAGATGGCAGAGTTCATCTCTAGCCTGGAGCTTCTGCTGGTTTGAAAAAAAAACAAAAACAAAAAACCATCCCCTTCTAAAAATTTGGTGAAAGAGGGCTTTGCTCTTACTTAGGTCTAATTCAGAAGAGCCTTTTGACTACACCTCAAGCAAGGACAACCTTCACCTCTTGCCAGCTTCTCACCCTGTCCCTCTTTCTCTTTGTTACTTCTTTTAGCTCCACTGCTGTCATCTCTGAGCAGCGTCCTGAAGACTCAGACCGTAGGGAAGAGCTCCCGGGGCTAAGAAATGAGCTGCTCTGTGGGCAGCAGGTGCTGTTTGAAGCAGGGGTTAACGTGCTCTCCTGGCCTCAGATGAACTCGGTTCCAGAGCAGCCCCGTGCCCCAGCTGTCCTTTTCCACCCTGCTAAACACGATCCCCACTCGGTAGCTGCCGGCAGAGCTGCAGGTTGGAGGTGCTCCCTAACCCAGTTCTGTCACAGGAATCTGGGTCAGCCTCAACACTTCCAGTACGACGTTTATTTTTGTAGCTCTCCTCACTTCAACAGTTGGGTTAGAGAAGCCCTTTCAAGTGCAGTTAGGCTGACAAAATTGAGGGGAAGTGAGCTCTGGAGGGGGCTGAGCAGGGGGGGCCGGTGGCCGGGACAGCAGGCTGACCGTTTCCTAAAGCACACGATAAACCTGGGGAGGGACAGCCCACATCAGACTTTTGGCATCTCGAGACTTTTGTCCTTTCTTGGTAAGGAGGGTAGGTGGGAAGTAGAAACTTAGAATTTCACTCTCAAGTTGACGATGTGCTCACCTGTTAACAAGGCTCTTCAGCTCAGCTTTTCCCACCTTGGCACAGCCCTCCTCCTTCTCTAGCCAAAGTTACTGACTTTGGACTCAGCCTTGGAGGGTGTAGCTAGCAACTTACAAAAGATTTCTTCAAGAAAGAGGCCTTACAGTTTCTCAGGTGTGCCTTCGAGTTGGCTGGAAAAGTGTATGGACATCAAAGTCCTGCTCCTCAGCTCAACCTCCGTGGAAAGAGCAGAGCAGCCGGTGAATTTGCTGAGGAATGAGTGTAACCATTGGCAATCGCTAGGATTTTTTTTGTTTACTACCTAACAGGAGAAAGTGGCAAAGTTTGGAGCTGAACTTCCCTGAAGTTTAGTAGAGGAGCAGGGAGGAACTGTTCATTATCACAGGTTTTGGTCCATCTTCTTTTTTTGATATTTATCTGTAGGCAAAAGGCACCAGGGAAAGAGAGAAAGAAAAGGAATCACCTGGACTCTTTGTTTTGTGGTTAGCTAAGTTGGATACTTCCCCAGCTGCTCCTCTGCTAACCCTTCCTGCCTCTGTTTCCATCCTTCATTTCTCTGAGATTATTCTATATGCTGGAGCTGTTTCTCTACAGAAAGAGTCAACAACAAAATCTTTAGACATTTGCCCCTGGAAAAGAAACTTGCCGTAAATAATATACGGGAGGAAGAGCCTCGTGAGGATCTGAGTCCAAGCAGGTGTCACTAACTTGGAACTGAATAGAACACCTCAAATACCTCTGAAAACAAACCAGCGCTGCCAGTCCCAGCCCTCCTCACCTCTTCACCAACATCTGAGCAGCAGAGCAGCCCGGGCAGCTCACGGGAAGCTGTCCTTGGCGCCCCGAGAGGCCAGCGTGCAGGAGCGCGCAGGCTACCAGCTCGGCGCTGAGCCGTTCCGACACCGGCATCTGTTTGACATGCAGCTGGAAGCAGCTTTTACATGGCTTTTTGGCCTCTCCCTTGATTCAACCCAATGAAAATGTCAAGGCTGATCTTAGACCCCCTCGCCTGGGCATGGTGAGAAGGAGCTTGTGGCTGTGGGTGCAGTATACCTTGTAGATATAGAAAGGGCCAGGCTCTTGTCAGTGGTGCCCTGGGACAGGATGAGGTGCAATGGGCACAGACTGGGACTCAGGAAGTTCCACCTCAACGTGAGGAAAAACTTCTTTGCTGGGAGGGTGCTGGAGCCTGGCCCAGGCTGCCCAGAGAGGTGGTGGAGTCTCCTTCTCTGGAGACTTTCCAACCCCCTGGATCTGTTCCTGTGTGGCCTGCCCTGGGGGATCCTGCTCTGGCAGGGGGGTTGGACTCGGTCTCCAGAGGTCTCTTCCAACCCCTAACCATTCTATGAGTTTATGATTTATTGAACTCTCTCCATAGCTACTGCTAGTTACTTTTCCATTTCAGCCCCAGCTAACTCCAGGTGGTGGTGGAAATGAAGCAGCCAGCGTAGATAAATAGCTGTTTGTGCCTGTGCTTTAACTCCCCTGGGCCATACGTAGGGCATTAGGAAGTGACTGCGGTTGCAGATCTTCCCAGCTGCTCGCACCGCGGTGGCTCGGCCAGCTCCTGATTCAGGAGATCCACAGGGGATGCTGCTCCAGGGAGTTGGTGAGTTGAGAGTCACTCTTCACTTTACAGCAGAGTTGTTTTCCTGTGGAGCCAAGCTTTTCATTGTTCAAGTACATTTATTCCTGGATTCCTATCTGTGTTTAATACACACGTGCACGTATTTCTGCCCTGTGCAGGGATCCTCTGGCCACGGGGGGAGCTGCCCAAGCAGGAGCTAACTTGTACTGGAGCTGCCCTCCGCCTTGGATCGCCGTGCTCTTTGGCCATGGTTGCTGAAGAGGCTTTTCCTCGAGGACAACTTCTTGCTTCTGAATTCCCTTGGGATTATGTGGCTGGAAATCTCAGCTCTAATGAGAACAAATGTGTCTATTTGCAAACGAGAGCATCTATCTGAGCGTTCATCCCTCAGCCCCTTTAAGCCTCTCCACGTTGACCAACAGCAAAAATTTCCTTTTCAAACCCCAAATCCTCCTTCCGCCCACCAATCAACCCCCGCTCAATCCGTTCGGCTGCTTTTGCTGTCTGTACGATAGTCAGTCTCCCAAACAGGGGCAGTTGTAAGAAACAACTCTCACTATGTATCATTATGAGCACTCGATTGCTACCTGGGCTGCCATCCTTTCCCGAGGAACGCAGCGAGCTTTTCCAGCTGTGGCAGATGGGAAAAACAAGACTTGAAAACCCTGCCACTGACTGACACAACTCCTGCTTTAGGGAGTTGCTCAGACATTTTCAAATGCACCATTTGTTTTTATTTTCCATCCTAGGCAAATTAGCAGTATAGGTCGAGGGATTAAGAAAGCAGAACTTAATAAAGTCTCAGAGTTAGGGGTTGTGCCAGTAAATCGTCTGGCGTAAGGCAGAGGTGGTGGTATGGCACGGGGACAATCCACGTGTCAGTCACACCAGGGTGACTCATAGGACTCACTTGTGGCCTCATTAATCACGAGTAGAGCAGGTATCCCAAATTCACCTCGCTAACAGCTTTTATGCCACCCTAGCAAATAAGGAATCCTCCGTAGACATCCTCAGGTAGAGCGAGGGACCCTGGTCCTTCGCTGGAGTAAAACCACCTGAGCTCGGCCAAGGCACGGCGAGCGATGCCCGTTTGTCGTAGCTGAGTGTCTGACCCACGTCTCCTATTTGTTGTTGCCACGTTATTTTTGGGGAGTCAGCAGAGTTCTGCTTGTGGCTCTGAACAGAGCGTTTGCCTTGGAATCTCCCCAGGCTCTAGTATTTGGAGAGATGTCTCCGCATACTCCTTGGGAACTTTAGAAGAAAATGCAGCCTCTGCCCCAGCGATAGAAAACAGACTGAAGAGCTGCTCATGCTGCAAGGAGAAAGTGGTCAGAAAGGTTTGACAAAATTTGGTCAATGCTTTGATTACAGGCTGAAGAAATGGGCAGCGCGGTGCTGCTCGGAGCTCCCAAAGTCCTGCTGCCATGGCAGCCAGCTGGACCATCTTGACATTTGAATAACAAACACTCCAACCCCCAAGCAGAGGAAAGGCTCTTTCATGTTTCATTATCCTGCAGCAAAAACAGGCAAGAAAATCCATTTCTCTCCCACGTGTTCTTTAAGTGTATCTCTATATACTTGCTTCAAAATCCAAGCTCTCATCAAAGAGCTCCTCAGAGGAGGCTGCCGCTCAGGACCTCCATGGTGCCCTTGAAGAGCAGCCCCCTCTCCACTGCTGTTGGCTGTGGGTCCCTCATGCCCCCGGCACCAGTGGTCCACAGAAGCTGCAGTGGTTCCTGTGGAGCAGGATCGAGTTCTCTGGAGCCAGGCCAGTTCACACCAAGTTGTCCGTACTGCTCACGCAACTCCCAGAGCTAAAGCTTCGCTACTAATGAACCCGCCAGGCGACGGGCAGCGTGGCGGTGGCGGTGGTCGTCCTTCCCGTGGCAGGAATTGCTTTGCTACCCAGGAAATCAGCGGGGAGTTCTCACCCTCGCTTGCACGCCGCGGGCTGACCCAGGGCAGACCCGCTTGGCATCTGTGGAGCTGCAGCAGATGCTCCTTGCCCTGGAGTTCGTTCACACTTTGCGAAAAGGCCCCATCCAGGCTCTCGATAATAGAGTTTTGGTGCCGTTGCAGCTCCAGGACGTAACTCCATCGTGGTGCTCGATGCGGTTCTTCCCCGGGCCTCAGAGGTGGGAAGGGATCAGGAGAAAGAGGAGAAACGCAGAACTGGCGCTTGTGTTTAGAGCTGTACCATGAATGAACATTGAAGCAGGGTCCTAGCGATGGACCCAAAGCGGAGGGGCGGTCCCTCCGCTCTGCCATCCGAACATCCTCGGTTAAGGTCAGCGTGTGGTCACGGGCGCTCCCAAGGTTGAGCGCTGACACGCTGGTAATTGGATCTCATCAGGCTGGTCACAAGGGAGTTCTCCTTGGCAGCAATTATTGCCTGCGGGGCGGGGGGAAGGGAAAATAACCCACCCAAACCTGGAGGCAGGGAATCCGAGTAATCACCGAGGAGTTGGCAGCTGCTGCCGGATCAATGGGCGGATGGTGGCAGGGAGAGCAGCGCCAACCCTCTCGGAGCCGTCACTCGCTGGGTGAATGCCAGTGAAAGGAGCCGGAGGGGAGCTGGGGGAGGGAGGCACCGGCCTGCTGGGCCACCTTGAATGACTTCAGGTCACATCGGCCAGAGAACTGCCTGCGGTGGCACACCAGTCCCGCTCCGAGGGCTCGCATGCAGCCCAGGGGAGCAGTCGGAACTTGGGTTCGCGCACCCCCTTTTTATCCAGGGGAAAAAAAAAACCAAACCACAAAAAAACCCAACCCGGGACTCCAGCGGCGGCCAGAGTCAAGTGCCAGGCAGCAGCATATTGAGCAGATCTCGGCGTTCCCGAGCCATGCCGGGCTCTCCCGGGCCGGAGCGGCTGGGGGCGGCTGTCTGACAGCGCACGCAGCGGCTCGACACAGCTTCCCGGGCAGAGGGAGGGGAGGCTCAGTGGGGTGAGGGCTTCCCTGGATGGTAGCCAGAGCATTAGCACATCTGAGGTAGGGGTCCTTGTGTCTCCACATGGCTCAAGTTGTTTGCTACAGCCCCCGGGAAGGGGATCTCAGGATCTCGCTCCTTTAGTCCATAGTGTTCGCCCTCTGCCGAGGCTTGGGTGGGGCCTGGGGCTCTGCCCAGCCTCCTTTGGGTGGGTTTTTTTGCACCAGTCGCCAGGTGTTGTCATGGGAATGGTCACTGCCTTTCTGTGCTTTGCTGCTACCACAAATTCCTTAGAAGTTCTATAAAAAAGTAGAAGGAAAGAAATACGGAATTATAGAATCATGGACTGGTTTGGGTGGGAAGGGACCTTTCAAGGTCATCTGGTCCAACCCCCCCGCAGGGAGCAGGGACATCTGCAACTAGAGCAGGTTGCTCAGAGCCCCATCCAACCTCCCCTGGGATGGTGCCAGGGATGGGGCAGCCACCACCTCTCAGGGCAACCTGGGCGAGATTCTCACCACCCTCTGCAAAAAATTTCTCCCTTCTCTCCAGTCTAAATCTCCCTCTTTTAGTTTAAACCCATCCCCCCTTGTCCTGTCCCAACAGGCCCTGCTCCAAAGTCTGTCCCCATCTTTCTGACAGGCCCCTGGAAGCCCAGAAAGGCCACAGGAAGGTCTCGCCACCGTATGAACGTTTTCATGGCTGAATTCATCCCCACCATGCATGGAAAGTCATCTGTGGCCTTGGCTTTTCTGGGAAGTGCATTTGCATTCGGGTTGCGAGGCCAGGTTGTTAATTATGCAAACTCACCTGCTCCTCCTGAGCTCAGCACAAACTCAGGCGGCCGTGCCCTGCTGAAGATTCCGCAGTGCTCCTTTCCCTGCTGGCAACAGCATTTGGTGTTTCTAGAAGACTCTGATGGTCTATAACTGCTCTTACTTTCTACTCAGTGGTGATTTTGGTCCAAGACCTTTGGTCCCTGATTCTGTGCTGCTTCAGCAAAGCTGAAACTAAAAAAGTCAGGCTTGGTTTTACAGCCCAAACAGTTCTACCCTGAGGGATGCAAAAAAACCCAAAAAAAGCAGAGAGGAGAGGGGTAAAAATGATCTCAGCTGAAATTTGCCACCGGAGCTTTGAATTGCAGAGGGAGCCAAAATTAACCGGCTCATCAGCGACGGCAGCGCGGGCGGGGAGAGCTGGGCACGGTTCCTGTGGCAAATCAAACGCCCTATAGTCCGGTTCACTTTCTGTAAAGAAGGAGCCTTCATTAGGAATCCGAGAGGCCGCTTTAATGAGCTGCTTCAATCTGACGTAGCTCGGCGGCTCGTGGTGGGTCTGGCACAGGCACCGCTGCGCCGCCTGCGGCTGAGCTCTGCCCACCTTGGGACGGAGGGGCTTTCAGGAGTGAAAAACCTGAAGCTTATTCCTGAACCGTAGCGGCTCTAAGTTACTGCCCAGAAAATATTCTTTCACCTGGGTGGTGGCTTTTTCTGCCTGTGATATTTCCCTTGTGCTGCTCTGTCATTTAGGGGGATGATCTTCCTGCGATAACCACGCTGCTTCCCCCTCTCTCCAAACACCTTTTAACTCCAGCAAGGTTCAAATGCGACATTCGTAGTGTTTGAGTTCATCAGACTGGTGCAAATGGAAAAATGAGAGATTTTGTTGTCCCTGCACTGTCCGTGTCGCTTCAGGGTGCTTACTGTAGTGGCAGAGCTGATCAAATACAGGAGAAAGACATTTTCAACCATTCCTTGCTATTCCTAACGATGCCCACTGAGGAACAGAACTTCATTTACTTATTTCCTATTTGAACATCTGCCCAAAGGGGGTTTTCTTGCACAAATACGAGGGGAATGGCCGTTCCTTGTGCCGCTGCCCCTCTTCAGGTGCAAGCAGGAGTATTTGAGGGTAGGCAGGAACTGCATGTTCCATGTTGTTTGCCAGCTGCTCTTCATCCCTTCTTTCTCTTCCTGCTGTTGCTACAGAGTTGGAAGGTTTGGGATCGGGCGTGATCGCTGCCTCTGTGACCTGGGTCCGAGCCGTCTGACCTGCCGAGTGAGGTGATGCTCTAATCGGGATCGAAAAGCCGTAGAAGGATCTGCTGTGGAGATTCCTGGGTGGGAACTCACAGATTCTAAACATCAGACCAGGGAAGGGACTCGCTGTCGCTTGATACTCAGTAGGGGAAGAAGAGCGTGTAGGAGCAATCACACGAACAAAGGTTAAAATCAAATTGATAAGTTGCAATCGAGAAAAAAAACCCTTAGAAATCAGCAATTAATGTGGGCAGTGCTGGGGGTAAAAGAGGCTTGAAGGAGGAAGGGAGGTGACATATTGAGGAAGAAGGTTTAGTGGCTTGGAGAACACTCAGAAGGTGCTTGGAGATGTTCCAGTGGGATAGGAATATTTTTTACTTCTATGAAATCTGCAGGGTGATCATGTGGTTATTGTCCCAGTTTCTGGTGGTAGATTTATGCCTCAAAAAGCCCCAAACATTTCTCCTCCCTTTCTCATAGTCTCTGCCATGTTCAGATAGCGTGGCAGGATGGACTTCTTGATATTTTCCTCTTCTGCCACCTCTCCTGCAAGTGTCAGTCCAGGGTGGAGCATCCTACGATGTGTGAGATGCTTGAAACAGGCATGTGGGTCTTTGTCCTCTGGGCTGCCCGAGGAGGAGTCTTAAATTCTGTCCAAAACTATTGAAAACAACCAAGCAAACCCTTTCTTTTTGCTGAGCACTTACTGCACGACACGGGCCAAGTGACAAATTTTTCATGACAAATATTCCCTATGGTTTCTGTTCACGCTTGGACACGGCGCCTGCGGACTGCATCCGTCGGACTGAGCCTGGCAGCACCTGCTGCTGCTCCTGCTGCTCCTAAAGAGACAGCAACTAATCCCTTTAATTATTCCAGGAGAATTAAAGCTTTGATTTGTCTTATTGCAGAAACATAGATATTCCCCCCCTGCAGCCCGGGGAGGAGATGTTCTTTGCCTTCCTGGTCTGCTGCAAGAGGGGCTTACATGGCAGCACCCGAAGGAAAAGCCCACCCCTCCATTTTCTATACCAGAGTGGGGTTTATCCCACCCCAGCAGCTCTACAAGCAAGGCAGAGGGACCAGTTTGCTCCCTAGGGCTGTGGTGGAAGTGGCTCCATGGGGTCCCACGGGTGGCAGAGCAGGGCCGGGCTGAGAACGGGGCTCGGCGCTCTCTGGGAGCAAGGCGGATCCCACACGGCAGCGGGATCGTCTGGAAGCCACTGGAGCCGCTCGCCGCGGGGCCAGCAGCGCGTCGGCTGCCTCCAGCCAGGAGATGGGCTTGTCATCCAGCCAGCACATCTGCTCCTTGCGCCTGCGAGGAGGAGGTGGTGAATCGGGAGTCGAAAATAATCAGGGGATAATTGTCTTCTGGGTGGGGATTTTGTAGCGTGTTACCAGGAGGACTTTGCCGGCCGCTTGCTGCAAAGTCACCCGCTAAGGGGCATAGGGAGTTAGAGAAGCTGTTGTAGGTCGAGGAAGGGTATATTGCCAGTCCCCTCCCAGTTCAGGCTGGACCAGTGTGGGCTGTAGTGGTCTTCCTTTACTATGAGGGTGCCGGAGCTGCTTGGAGAGGTTGCAGAATCTCCTCCGCTGGAGAGACGCTAAACCCGCCTGGACGCTGTGATGCTGGGCCCCCTGCTCTGGGTGACCCTGCTGGAGCAGGAGGGTGGCGCCAGATGATCTCCAGAGGTCCCTTCCCACCCTCACCGTGCTGGGATTCTGCGGTTCTGTGTGAGTCTCAAACACTACCAACATTTGGTTAGCCTCCCTTTCCTCAGCTCCCCTCCCAGTCCTTTTCCCCCCACCCTTCCAGACCCTTGTCAACGTTAAAGCAAGAGGAGCGTGGTGACGGAAAAGAGCGAAAAAAGATCCTTTCCATCCTCTCAGCTCCCCGCTGCCCTCCCCACAAAGGCGCCGCCGGTATTCCTCTGCCCCGCTGGAAGGACCTGCCGAAGGCTCTAGGACAGAAAGGGTTAAACTCAGCCGAGCGCTCGCTCCAACACAGTTAATCCATATAAAGCTCATGGATTTCTCCGCAGTGATCTTTGTGGTTGTCATTTGCATTTTTTTCCTTTTGTGAAATCTTTTCTTCTTCCCTTTTTACACTGGTAGGCAGGCAGAAATTAGCATATTGTAGCGAGAGCGGGAGATGTAAGGAGCCGACCCCCTGCTGTCGGGCGGATTGTGCAATCTGCAGGCGGCATCAATTTTTCAGCAGTTTTCTCATTTCTCATTACAGTCAGGGCACCGCGCGCCTCCCGATTCGACACAATCCCTAGCGGTCCTACAGCCCAGCATATGGGCTGCCGGAGAGCCGCGCTGCCGCCGCCGCTTTCGCCGCCTTAATATCTTTGTTTATGCTTCCGCCGTAATTAATCCTGGTATTAATATAGTTTGGGCTTAGCTTTACTAATTATGTGTGGGCTAGCGGGATAATTACGGCAGCAGGCTCCGGCGCTGCTACTCGACAGCAGTTGGCTGACCTTAGGAGAGGCACAGAAACGCTTTGGCCCGGCCTGCCTCGGAAACGAGGAAGGCGAGGAGGAGGAGGGTGGCTACGGCAAATCGATGGCCGATAACTATAAATAGAGGGTTGAAAAATAAGGAAATTTGGCACGCCCCATAAAGTTGTCCACGGGTATCAAACTCCGCGGTTGTCATAGTGATGGGTGCATTATTAAGAGGGTGTTGTTCGCTCTGCCATCTAATCTGGTAATGAGGACGGCTCATTATCGGCCCCAGCAGAGCTCCTTTCCCCGCTGACCGCGTCGCAGCTCGGCGGGCGCGTCGGCAACTTTTTCCCCGCGCTCTTTCCCTGCCCTCCAGCCCACGCCGTATAACCCTGGCAAGCTCCCGCTGTGGGCAGGGCTAGCAGGCGGCCAGCTCTAGACGAGCCATCCCCACGTTTTCCTTTGGTTTTGAGCACAACGACGCCTTTAACGGGCACGAGAAACCACTCTGTGGCCTCTGTGGCTCTCGCCGGCCCTCGCGTTGGTTCGCGCTGCCGGGCGGGGAGCTCCGCGCGAGCCCTGGGCCTTGGTTTGCTTTTCTTTCTGCACCTCTTTGTGCCTCCCGAGCGTTCCCAGCGCGACTCCTTCACGGGGTCGCCGACGGCCCTTGGCGCGCGGCTTTCACGGAACTTCCTTCGCCTGTGGTTAGCCGCTTTGCATTTTGATAGAGCGCCGTTAAAAGCGGGATGCGGGCCGGCTTTTAATTCCCTTCCGAGGTTTGGCCGCGTCCCTGCCCCCGCTCCCCACACAATCCCATTATCACAGTTTGTCACCGAGGCGCCGGTGACCCACCCGCCACCTGCTCCGCCGCGGGCCCGATCCCCCCGGCCGGCAGCCAGCCACGGGACTTCCAGCGATCCCTCAGCAGGACTCTTTAAACGCCTTTAAAAATCAGATCCCGGCTTTTGTCGGTAAAACCCACGCCAGGAACCCGAAATCGGCTGTGAAATCGCATTGTGTGAAGGTCTGGGATATGAAAATGGCTGAAAAGAATTTCACTCTTCCCTCTCCTCCTGTTTTGCTTTTTTTTTTCAGAAATAGATTTCTGTCTAGACGGGTGACCTGCGTGTTGTTCCGGCCGAGTTCGACGACCCTGGCGACGTAAGGATCCGATCGTCCGGGAAGTCTGAAAAATGGAAGTTAACGGAGCGCTGCTGTCGGCCTCCGATCCGGGTATGAAAACATGAGGTCAGGATTAAGGATGTGATTCAATGTCATCATCTTCAACTGAATTTTTTGTGGGTGCTTATTATATTTTCCTGAAATGGCTCCCAAATCTTCCATCCAAAGCCACGGGTGGAAATATTCCCCACGTCTTCAGTTTACTTTGGAGCAGCCCCTTTCAGCTGTTCCAATAACCACCCTCCAGGTCGGACTTTTCTTGACTCCTCCCTGTGTGATTTCAGTCCCTTCCCAGGTGCTTCTGGTCCTCAGCTGGTGGCAGCCCCAGGGTGCCTGGCTCCTGCTCGCCAGCGGCTGAGCCACCATTGTAGAGCCCAGCACCACGGGGCCTGCTCCTCCACCTATTGTGTTTTGAAGTTGAAGGTCTCTTGCTAAAACACAGAACAGTTATAAAATCATAGACTGCTTTGGGTTGGGAGGGACCTTTCAAGGTCATTTGGTCCAACCCCCTGCAGGGAGCAGGGACATCTGCACCTAGAGCAGGTTGCTCAGAGCCCCATCCAACCTCCCCTGGGATGGTGCCAGGGATGGGGCAGCGACCACCTCTCGGGGCAACCTGGGCCAGGCTCTCACCACCCTCAGCAGCAAACATTTCTTCCTTCTCTCCAGTCTAAATCTCCTTCTTTTAGTTTAAACCCATCCCTCCTTGTCCAGTCCTCACCCCAGGCACTGCACCCCAGGTCTCCTTCCTCCCAGCAGAGATGACAGTCAGAGATGGCAGAGCCGTGCGCGCTCTTTGGCCCCAAACCCTGACGTTTTCCTTGCCCAGCAGCAGGGTTTGGGGAAGGGCAGAGCCCAGTCTGAGCGACAAGTCTGTGATGTCACTGGGCTCTTGTTCCCTGAGGGCTGCTGAATCCCTGGCTCGGGTGATCCCCCTACAGATTGCCAAGGGGGAGCTGTGATGTGCCCTGAGAAGAGATAGTCCCTCTCGGTTCCCCACCAAGTGTTAACGGGAGATTTCTTGTAGAGGCTTCTGTGTGTTTACAGCATGCACCAGGATTTCCCCACAGCTTCCTTCCAGTTTTAATTTCCTTTTTTTCTTTTGACCGCTGTATTTCAGCTGAAAGCAGTGAGGTCTCAGGGAAGGGTTTCACTCTGTATGTTCTCTTTGTCACACAAAAATCAAAGGGAATTTTACGCATCACTGAAAGAAGCGGCTGGAGGAGGCCCCCAAGATGTAGCTGGAAGGTCCTGGATTATTGCACCATTCCCACAGGAGAAACCCTCGTGCCCCGAAGCAGTCATCTCCAAGGGAAATGCGTGTGTGTGCATTTTTAGACTCTGGAGGGAATTTGGATTGACTGTAGAACGGTACCAACCGTTTACTTTTCCACCAAACCCCAAAATTCCACATCTCAATGTCCATCCCACCTGAAAGTTACGTGGTGTTTAAATGCTGGACAACCCTCTATCGTTTGACGGCTGAGAGTCGGTAGCAGGGAGAAAAAAAAAAAAGAAGAGAAACGTTTTCAATGTCTGCGACTAGTAAATGGATTGACATTTTGTCTTGTATTTCAAAAGGCTTTTTCTACTGGGAAATTAGTCTCTACTCGTAGCGTTGGGATAATCCGCTTATAGTCCAGTTCATCAATATCTTAAGTACCCACATGCATTTCCTCAACAACAAAGTAACTTTGTCATTTCCCTGCTCCTTGTCAACCATCTCCAGTAAATTGCCCAGCAGAATCCGGGTGAGCTGGAGCCAGCCCTGTGCTTTATTAGCATAGACTAGCAGCAATTCTGTTTCCCAGTTACCGGGAGCTTGTTAGACCCCTCACAGTACAAGTGCATTTTTCTCTACCCTCAGGACCTGGCAGGCTGACACCAGATGCTGTCGGGGCAGGGAAGGGCACAGAGGAACGTGGACATCGGCCGGAGAACGGGGCTGCTCAGCAAAGATCCGTTGGCAGAACAGAGAGGTAAAAAATTCGCTGGGTAAATAACAAGCAGCTTTTGTTTGGCTCATTATCAGGCTGCCCAGGACAGGACTGGAGTCCCCACGATCCCTGGAGGGGTTTCCAAGGTGTGGAGATGTGGTGCTGAGGGACAGGGCTCAGTGGTGCCCTGGCAGGGATGGGGGAGCGGTTGGATTCCATCACCTTAAAGGCCTCTTCCAATGTAAATGATTCTATGACTCTGATTCGTGATCAGCTCCATCAGTCCATAAACACAATCCTTTTAGATTCCCTGAACTGATGGAAGAAGTGCCCGGTTTTTCATGCCAGTAACTCACTGCCGCGGGGCTTCCCTTGGCAGCCCTGAGTGTCAATGGTTTTAGCAAAGTCCTGGGTAGAAATGGGGGAGGATGGATCTGCTGGTAACTAAAACATAACCTGAGACAGAGAGTGACTAAGCTGCTGACAGGCAGAAGCTGAGAGAGGGAAAAATTTTTGTACACAAGCTCTGTTACTGCTCTTTTAAACATCTACTGCTGGCCACTGGCAGAGGGAGGCTCCTGGTCTAGACAAACCCTTCTTCTGATGCCGTGTGGCCTTCCTCCGTCCATTTTAGGCTGCAGCGTTCCGTCCCCGGTGCTCTTGCTTCGTGGCTTCCCTCTGCCGCAGGGAGTCCAGGCCCTTGCTCTCCGAGCTCTATGAGTCAAGACAATGAAAATTCACCTCATCCCCCAGGAGGGCAGAATTGCTCACACGGGATGGTGCTGAGAGCTCACCCTCTGGCTCGGGGGTCTTGAGAAGGGAATCCCGGCAAGCTGGGCTGGGCATTAGCTTCTTTTCCATTGGGTTTGCTGCAAGGGGGGAGACACGAGGGAGCAGGAACATGGATGGAGCGTGGGATTTTTGCCTGGTGCACGAGCACCGATGCCGTTCCTCGTGGTGTATAGTTTGAGTGAGTGCAGGTTTAGGCCACCCGCGGCACGCGTGGTATATTCGCCGTATGGAAACATCTGACAGCGCTTAAGCTCGGAGATGCCGTTGGGAATCGGAATCTCGACTCCTCTCTCGAGTTTATAAAAGGACGTTTTCAATTGTAAGACCCCAAATTAGCAACTAATTGTTCGTGGGTGTTATTTGAAGCGTGGGCTTTAATCCAGGCCCACTCCTCTCTGCCCACCTCAAGGTGAGCAAATAGGGGAGTGCTCTGCTCAACCAGACCTGGCTCAATTTTGCAAGCACTGGTAGAGTGACTTTAATATTTCCAAGGGTGTCCTGTGTTTGTAAGGAATCCTGCCTCTGATGAAGTGAAGTCAGTTGGAGGAGGATAATTCCAGTTTTGGAGCAGCGTCTGAGTTTTGCCCTTTTGTTTGCGTTCTTCCCATCTAACGTGGAGATGGTGGTGGGTGAGGAGGAACCCAGCTGGGGCACAGGAGAGCCAGGGTATTAACTCCTGTCCAGAGCTGTGGATTGACCTTGAGTTTTCCTTCTCAAGGGCATAGCTGAAGGCCAGCAGTGCTGCTCCACACCTGATTTGGCCTTTGCTCTCTTTTGATGAATAGAATCACAGAATGGTAGGGGTTGGAAGTGACCTCTGAAGATCATCCAGTCCAACCCCCCTGCCAGAGCAGGAGCACCCAGGGCAGGCCACACAGGAACAGATCCAGGGGGGGCTGGAAGGTCTCCAGAGAAGGAGACTCCACCACCTCTCTGGGCAGCCTGGGCCAGGCTCTGTCACCCTCACAGCAAAGAAGTTTTTCGTCACGTAGAGGTGGAACCTCCTGTGTTCTAGCTCATACCCGTTATTCCTTGTCTGGGCACCACAGAAAAGAGACTGATCCCTTCCACTTGAATAGATGAGCTCACCCACTGTTTCTTTTTCACGGCTCCGTGACGATCTCTGTTGCACCCCAGGAGCTAATCTAGTCTGTGACAGCACCCCAGTGTCTTCTCTCTCATACAAGTTTTCTCCTGGAAGGTATTTTACCTTAAAGCGATTGGACTTCGGCAGAGCAGAGATGTCACCAAAGATGTCCCTTTGGCAATTTCTGCTCTTACCATCTGGCCCCTTTCCCAGAGAGGTCAGTAGGGTAGTGAGGGCCCAGGTACCACTTCATCCTTTGGTCTGGGTGGCCTTGAAAGCTCTTGGTGACGAGGTCCTGCCGCTGCCCCTGCCGCAGGGGCCAGCTGAGAGATCTGGTCTTTCACTGCAAATGAAAGAGGTCAGGGCAGAGGAGGGAGTCTCTGCTGGATTGCGTGCTAAGGGGGAGCCACGTCCTGCCAGTCGTCTGATTATACGCTGGGACCTGTTTTTTTTAATGGTGACAGAAAACAGACATTTTGACAGGACCGAGATTCGCTCAGGGCTATCTTTGTGCTGCTCACCCTGAAGCTTCTTGCCCAAATTTGTCCTCGGTTTGAGAAGACACAACTGTGCTGAGGCGTGAGGGAGCTGAGTTTCTTACTCAGATGCAGCTGAAGAAAAATATTCCACCTTGTCTCCTGTCAGGGCAGCGTGAGGAGCCCCAGGAGAACCGAGTTACGAAATCCCACGGCTGCCCTCTGCTCGTTTGGCCGGCGAGTGCCCAGCTCTAGAGAACAATGATCTGCTTCTCCAGATGATCTTTAATTCCAGCTCTCTTCTTTTAAGCTTGTCTTGTTGAACACACTCCCTGTGAATAAACTGTTATTTGGGGGCTTTACCTGAGCATCAGAAAATCTCAGAAGAACGTCTGATTTTCACAGGCGTAGAATTTTACTGAAATATAAGTAAGTATGTAAATAAATAAATAAAAGAAAAAATAGTGGAAGTAATCTGAAATAGCATTTCAACTCCTGCAGTACAAGAAGAGAAAAGCTTCATAAAGTCCTTGGATGCGGATCTTTGCCAGAAGGGACCTAGCAAGGCTCTGGAAAGCGCTGGTGCTCCGAGTCCTGCAGCATTATCACTGTAGAGGTGCGACTGGAGTTTCTTTCCCCTTTTTCAAAGGTACTTGTGTTTGAAATGCCCACACTGGTGCTGAATCGTGTCTCTGGAAGGCTTCAGGTCAAGGCTGAGGCTGAGTTGGAAGAGGCACTGTGCTCAGGTGCATTTATTCTTGATTTTTAGCCCAAATGCCTTTAGCTTCCTCGATGGACTATAAACTTTGTTTACATTATTGGCAGGTGGGGTTTGTGTGCTGTTCCAGGGCAGAAAAACATAGCCGAGTGCCTTGTGGCTTTGTGTGGGAAAGTGAAAGGTTTGGGAATGCGATCGGGCTCTTCCCCGTGGATCTCTGTAGGTGGTCCCACCTCATGGATCACTTAACTGACCTGGGCTAAAGGATCCTGCCATCACAGTACTGGAGAATGACGCCCTCCATTTATCCATTAAACTCACTGAAGGTGGCCAGCTTCCCCTTGCCCAGCGTGGCTTTGGCACCCTGCAGAGCTCCGTGGGAAGTTCAGATTTCCTATGAGAGCTCAGAGGAGCTCGTGGTGGGTTCATCTGAGTTGTCTCCTGAGAGGTTCAGCAGGCAGTGGCTAATGGTTCGCTGCCAGCTGTGGGAGTTAAAGCTGACTGGAGTCACTCTCTCTCTTGCGACAAAACCAACTCTGCCACCTAATCCCCTCCATCACTGAGCAGCCAACCACTGAAAATTCCCTTAAGCCTCGTCTGTCTCTGCAGGGCTCCAAATGAAGGTGTAGAAGACGAAGCTCTCCCTCACCAGTGCACATCGCAGCCTTTTCTTGACTTGTTTGTGAGAGAGGCTTTCCTTGGCTGCTTTTGTAGTAAAAAGTCAAGTATGACAAAAGAGTGTGAAAAAAACTAAATGCAATCAAGCTGCCTGCAATGAACGGCAAAATTATTCCAAGAAACATGACAATTTAGGTATTAAGATCTTTCTCCATGAGAGAAAAACTCATCCATTCGAACAGTCATAAACCCCTTTAAATCAGGCTCAGGTACCCTTTTGGAAGGTGACTGCCAGTTCAGGATCTGTTCAGCTCGGAGAAGTACAAATGTACCGGTTTTAATTGTGATAAATAACTTCTCTTTTATCAAATCACCTCTGCTGGAAAGAATTCCGCTCGGCACGGTAACGATTTGCGAACTTATCCTTTGATACCTTCCCGAGACAAACGGCCAGCACCGGGATGTAATTTATCAACTGATCCACCACTGGTTCATCCCGCCCTTTTCCAGCCAAACGGGCGTTTCACGCTGTTTAAGAGACTTCACCAGATATTGCCACCAATTTACGATTTCACCGGCCCATAGTCATTAACATTTTCCACTCGGCTCTCGGCTCTGTGCCGGCGATGGGCTAATTACCAGAAGGATGCCGATCGCTACGGGCCTGCCAGAGGGAGCAGTCATCATTAGCTGTGCCTGGCAGCAGAGCTTGGCAAGGCATGGGGAGAGGGGGAGAGGGCTATCTGTGGTGCGCTTATCTCCCTCGTGGGGTGTTTTCAGCTGGAGGTCCATCTGGAGGCGTCAGCAGGCAGTTGTTTTGTTCCTAGCAAACCCGGACAAGTTTTCCTTCATCTTCTGCTTCTCCTCAAATCCCTCTGGGGCCTGCAGCAGCCTAAGAACTGGGTCAGCGGCTCCTTTGCTGCTTTCTCTGGGTGTCCTCTGCCAGAGAGGCGCCTGGAGACCTTGTCCTGCTGCTTGGCAAGACACAATGTTCCTGGCTGCTTCCTTCCTCTTCCTCCCTACTCACATCCCCACTTGGATGGGGAGGCTGGAGAAGTAGTGACACCTTCACCGTTGTGGCACCTTGAGGGGCTGGAGCGTGGCCAGAAAAGGGCAATGGAGCTGAGGAAGGGTCTGGAGCAGGAGTGTGGGGAGGAGCAGCTGAGGGAGCTGGGCTTGTTCAGCCTGGAGAAAAGGAGGCTCAGGGGAGACCTTCTGGCTCTTCACAGCTCCCTGACAGGAGGCTGGAGGTTCGTGGGGTTGGACAAGTGATAGGACACAAGGAACTCAAGTTGCCCCAGGGGAGGTTTAGGTTGGAGCTGAGGAACAATTTGTTGCCCTGCAGGGTTGTCCAGGCATGTCCCAGGCTGCCCAGGGCAGGGCTGGAGTCCCCCTGCTCCCTGGAGGGGTTTCCAAGGCGTGGAGCTGTGGTGCTGAGGGACAGGGCTCAGTGGTGCCCTGGCAGGGATGGTTGGACTTGGTGATCTGAAAGGTCTCTTCCAACCAAAACGATTCTATGAGTCTATGATTTAAACAGAAGAAATCTTTTCCTTCCTTTGGCCACTTCTTGCTTTTACAAGGTCCTTTGGACTGGAATAAAAGACATATAATCTCTTCCATAAATGGTTCAACATCCATTTTAAAACCCTAAAAATTTGCGGAGGTCATCTGCCTCTACTGCACCTGCTGCTACCGCCTGGGGATTTGAACATCAGACCTACAGCACAGGAACCAGAAGTCAGAGACCTGGATCAGCCCTTTACAGGCTGTGCTTAAGTAAAAGGAGAAAGGAGAGAGAGGGAAAAACTAGGGGAGGTAGAATAGGGCGGAGAGAAAAATATGCACATTAAAATGGGTTCTAGGTGTATTCTTGCCAATAATTTTTAGCGATGAGGTGACTTTGGAGCAGACGTGCTATTTCAGCCAGGGCTGTTACAGCGAAATGTAATTAAAAACTCGGTTGCAGGATTCCCCAGCGCTCATTAAAGCCTCCCACCAGGGCCACTGTGCAGGGAGATGTGTGGAGCCGGGGGCTGAACTGCCTGGTGGCACCAGCACCCACGTCCCCAGAGTCCCCGGCGCCCCTTGGAGTCATCGCGTCGCTTTTTTTCTGCCGTGTACCTCACCTCCCCCAAGGCAGGGCCTGCCTGAAGTGCTGGGCTCTGAACCCCGAGCCCTGAAGCGAACTTGACACCTGGATGGATCTCACACCCAGGTCAAAGGGGCTAAGGCTGCCCAGGTGCCTCCTACTATAATCAAGGGCAGGACTGGACTGACCTCTGTGTTTGCCACCAAGAAGAACTTCTAGCTCAGCTGCTGGCTGTGACCCAGTAGGTGTTGAGCGGTGGGGACACGTGTCACACCAGACCTTGATATGAGGGATGGGCCCCTCTGTTGTGAGAGGGCCAGCCAGGAGGGGAGGCCAGGCCAAGCACACCCTGAAATGATGAGAACTAAAGTAGAAATGGGAAACAGCTGCCAGGTAGGTGGGGATTAGAGGGTGGAGATAAAAGGCCAGTAGAGCTCCTTATTAAGCTGCTGCTGGAAGGATTTGTGAGAAGGAGTCTTGTGGGGTCTATGAAAGAGTCAAGGATAGTGAGGGTAATGAATTGGGAATCTGTCTGGTTGGTCTGCGCGTGGCTTTGTTGGGATATGGGGCATGGCTGATGTCTCCTGATGTTGTTGTAGTTTTGGCTCACTTTGCCTTTGCTTCTGTTGTGTCACCTGCGGTGAGTGGGTTTATTGCTTCCTTTGTTCCCCCTGTGGTCAGCCAGACTATAGCGTTTTTGGGGCCTGTAGAAATAGAGAATAAAACCTGTGTGAGTTGTTGTGTGTGTTTTCCACTGATGGCTGCGGCCTTTTTGCTGGGCCATGTCACTGGCAAAACACTGCCTCATGTGCAGGTATAGAATCCCAGACTGGTTTGGGTGGGAAGGGACCTCTCAAGCTCATCTCATCCAACCCCCCTGCAGGGAGCAGGGCCATCTGCAACTAGAGTAGATTGCTCAGAGCCCCATCCAACCTCCCCTGGGATGGTTCCAGGGATGAGACATCTGTGTGCTTGGAAGAGACTGTATCGGTGGCTTCGGTCGCTTTGGGACTCCAACCTGGAGCTGTGCAGCGGTGCAGACATGGACAGTGCAAAACTGCCTTGAGTGATTTGTTAAACCAAGAAAGAAAAAAAGAAATTAAGGTCACTGTCTCAGCTTGAGTTTGTCCTGACGACAGCCCAGCGTATCGGAGAATCTCCATTAATGTCGTCGTCGTGCTGAGAATAACAAACCAAAGGGCTTCCCACCCACCGCTGGTTTTGTACAGTGGTGTCAGCGGCATGGCCTGAGATTCCAGAACCATGTCTTTATTGTTTTTACCCCTTCTCTGGTAATACCTCGATGAACATTTGTGGTGACAGGCCGTATAATCCATAAAAGGCAAACTACAGGTCATGTAGTCTCACCAGAACGGACCTGTCTAATGGTAGAGTCGCAGAGATGGCCGTTGGAGGCAAATCTGGCTCTCTGAGAGAAAGCAAAGCCCTCCCTCACCCCCTTTCTTACGGCAGTGCCTCTGAAAACGGCCCTGGTCTCACTGCTGTCCTCAAGGCTGAAAGGCGAGGCCCATGTGACTCTCTGGTCTTTCAATTACAACAAACTTTTATTGCGAAACGTTTATTCTTTTGTTGGCTGGCCAGCTGGGTGGCTTCGGGAGCTTGAATAATACACGTGTGACGTGGCACAGTAATTGTTCCCCATCCTCAAAAATGCACAGATTAGGAATTTGTAGGTGGTTTGTGCAGCTGATGGTGGCTTTGAGCTTCTCCAGAGATAGAAAAGGACCAAACCCAGTGCTGGCTGCGTCTGTAAAGCTTCAGTGACTCCAGATCGAATATTTATCTTTAGCCTGAGATGGCAAAAAACCCCATCAATGCCCAGCGTGCTGCTGGCAGGGTGTGAAGCCCTGATTTACCCTGGCTATCCTTAAAAACAGGGAAACTCTTAAATAAAGGGAAAACCACTTGAGGTGCTTGATTCAGAAGCATCACCTGAGCTATAACACCTCTGGCCAGGGCCAGAGCATCATGTGAGCAGGTAACCAACGCCAGCACAAGTGAGACCGCTCCAGAAGGCTGTGAGGGTGGGTGAATCACCCTGCAGCACCTCTTCATGTGTCTTGGGAGAAGAAAAGCAGAGCTTTTGGGGTGGCTGGTCAGCAATACAAAGTTCAGGTAACTTGTGGAGTCGACAGGCACCCAGACCTGGGTGATGGGAAGCTCTCAGGTCCTGCCAAGGAGGGTTGGTGAAGTGGCAGAGTAACTGCTGTTGCGTTGCCAGGACTGCTGAGACCTGGGAAGAAGACTGGCCTTGCAGCTGGAGGAGGGAGGGCATGAGGGAAACCAGTGAGGCAAAGGCAGAGGAGCAATTGGGAGTAACCAGAACCACTGAATCACTTTGGTTGCAAAAGACCTTTAAGATCGTGGAGTCCAACCATTCCCCTTCCCCAGGGCACCGCTAACCCCTGTCCCTCAGCACCACGTCTCCACGGCTTTTACATACCTAACGAAGGTGAGGGAAGGGAGAAAACCGAAGAAAGGCTAGAACGAAGCAGCTGCAAGGGACACGGCGCTTTCTCACGGCGTTTGTGTCGGCAGCGCCGCCCTGAGCGGTGCGTTTGTTCCTCTCCCGGCAGCCTGCGTCGGTGCTCCGGTTCCTCGCCGCCGAGCGCCTCTAATGAACGCTCCTCTCTGGTCTCCTAAACACCTCCCATGGCTTATGTATAACGCAGTTGTAAAGGTTTGCTTAGCAATGAAGAGATCTGCCCTGACTTCAAACTACATCAGTGGCGCATAGCCTCAGGACCGCCCGTATCTTAGACGGATCCCCGGTGGCGAGCCAGAGTTAACTGTACACAAAAGCAGCCTTGTTTTCTACTTTTTTTTCCAGGGCACCGCCTTTCCATTCAGCTGGAGGAGTCGCAGCCGTCCGCAGCACGTCGCCCTGGTGCCAGCCCCCGAGGAACAGAGGCCTTTCCTTCACAGGTACCTGGGTGTCCGCGCAGCGTCGGGGGCGTGGGCATTGCCTTCCGCCTTAGAAACCTTTTATATTTGATTACTGGTCTTTTAGAAGAATGTAACTCTTGGAGAGAGCGTTTCAGTGCCTCGGGGCACAAGGAAGGGATTATTTTGGGTGTTTTGAGTGGAGCGTTAGCTCTTGGCGTGCCAAGGTTACTTCGCTTCGGTTTCCCATCTGTGGGCTCTTTGCTGTCGCGCTGGTGCCTTTTAGCAGGCCTTCCTGGTAGTTGTGGAAGAGTGGAGTGGATTAGTGCCGTCTTTCAGAGGGTCTGAAACTCTCAACAGAGTATTTCTCTCTAAAACAATGAACTGAAGCCTGCAGCGAGGTCCTGAAGACCTGGCAGGTACTCATGGTATGAAAATTTGATGTAGAAAGTCTCAATTCTCGATCTCATTCTGACCAAATGAAGACAAGTGCCACGTAAAGGGTTCCTTTAGGATGGACAATTTACTGAAAGAGTAAATTTTGCTTGGAGAGACTGAGGGGTGACCTCATGAATGTTTGTCGCTATGGAAAGGGCGAGTGTCAGGAGGAAGGAGCCAGGCTTTTCTCAGTGACGTCCGATGACAGGACAAGGGGCAACGGGTGCAAACTCGAGCGCAGGAGGCTCTGTGTAAACATGAGGAAAATCTTTTTGACAATGAGGGCAACAGAGCCTGGCCCAGGCTGCCCAGAGAGGTGGTGGAGTCTCCTTCTCTGGAGACTTTCCAACCCCCTCTGGATCTATTTCTGTGTGGCCTGCCCTGGGTGATCCTGCTCTGGTAGGGGAGTTGAACTGGATGATCTCCAGAGGTCCCTCTCAACCCCTACCATTGTGTGATCTCCTCTGCCTCTGAGCACCAGGGATGAGCAAAGCGTGAGAGGGAGCGGCACTGGAGGACCCGCAGCCCGTCTGCTCTTGGCTGCTTGGTGGCCCTCGAGGGTTATGGCATCTGGAGCGTGGTTTGGAGCGGTCACATCTTGAGCAAGGGGCTACGGGAATTGCCTCTGCAGTTTCCTCACTTCTCTGATGCTCAGATCTGAATCCCAGAGGTTTGAGGCTTTGAAGAAACCGTTGCCCATGTCCAACCACCTAAAGGCACAAGGTCGTTGAACTCACAAAAGCTGCCGCTGATCGGCGGTGGAGTCCCCATCCCTGGAGGGGTTTCAAAGCCATAGAAGTGAGGTGCTGAGGGACATGGTTTAGTGGTGGACTTGGCAGTGTTGGGTTAATGGTTGGACTTGGTGATCTTAAAGGTCTCTTCCAACCAAAATAATTCTATGATTCAATCTGTGATGGGAGATGGTTACTTCAGAATGAGGATTTACGTGCACAGAGTTGCTGAGGAAAACTTAATCTGAATTAACTCAATGTGTGACTTGAAAGTGGATTAGCAATGCCACATAAATGGAGGGATTCCTTGAATTCTTCTCTTTGGAATTAAAATGGTCCTAATTTGTTTCAGCGTAATTATGAAAGAGAACGTTATACGAGTCTTTAATGAGATATAACTTACTGACCGTAAAAGTTAGTCTGGGTTAATTTTTTTGTGTCTCCCAGCAGGGGTGAGGTTGGAATATAGTCCTGATGCTTTTGTAGTCGGAAACTTTTATTGTCTTTACTGGGGATTTTAGTAATTGGTCCTGATAATGTAGGAATCTGTTTTTATTATGATTATACTATTTTTAATCTTAGGCTATAAAAGCTGTGAATAAGCAATTAATTAATCCTCGCCACGTCCCTGTGAGGTTGGTAACGGCTTTGTGAGAGTGGCCTCGTTCGTTGCTGTGCCGCGTCTGCCTGTAGCCCGGAGTTCCGCACGGCGAGGCAGCGCTGCGACATACGGGAGGGAAGATGAAGATCAAATCCTATTGAACACACGGGAGGAATTAAGCAAGGAAAAAAAATTAAATCTCACTACCCAGCTTAGAATTTGGCCAAACCACCACGATGCGCTCGTGGGAACACGTCGGGGGGGCTTTAGCGATCGCGGCGTCTGCTTCGCGTCTCACCGAATCCGCTGCGCCTACGACGGGGCCACACGCAGGGCGCTGTGGTGGGGAGAACCTGAAGAGCAGGGTGGAAATATCAAGGATTAGAAGTAATTCACCTGATTTCCATTTAGTCAGATAGTAGGATTTATCTCTTTAAATTAAAATTTCTTCCAAAACCCCCCAAAAAATAACAAATTGAAAAGAGAAACCCCTCTGAGACCGTGCGCGCTCTCTGAAGGCTGACTCTCCGTCTCCTGGCCTGCTCCGTCGGCGTGGCCGTGCCAAGTCCTCACAGCCCCTTCCCCTCGCAGGCAGCTGCTTTCCTTTCCACAGTGGCTGGTTTATTTTCTACTCCGTGCTAAGTCTCGTGTTTATCTTATTACTTTAAACGAGAGCAAGCACCGGGCTTTTGTTCCGCTCCTTTTCCAGTGCCTTTTTGCTGATCTTCTCTGCATGTATCTGAAAGGTCAGGCAAACAAATCAATAGGGAAAAGGACCTCCTGCCCCTTTTAACGGAACCTGTAGGAGGGAGGGGAGGGAAATCGCCAATTCCGTGAAAGGGAACTTTAAATATGCTTGAAAAAAGCACAGTGGGAGCGAGCGTTTGGAAGGACAGGTGTCGACAAGAGCAGTCTCTGTGGTTCACTGGGTGCCTTTATGAACTTACAGGCTTCTCCACGATCTGTAGAGCTGGAAGGCTCCCATGGAAGAGGCTCTGTAACAGGGAATGACCCTCTCACTTCAGCATCGCTGACTGTGAAGGTCTCTGCCAGGGAGACCTCGGGGCACTGGGCACTGGACTCGCACTCACCACGTGATTTGAGGGCCAGCGAATGCTGACCGCTGTCTTCTGCTGGTCTGCCTCCGTACTTTCTGGTTACCACGATCTTGTTCCCGCTCCTGCGGGTGACCAGCTCCTTCCTCTGCAGATAGCCAGTGTGCAGGGCATCAGGAAGCGGGAGAAGGGCTCCATTTGTGCAGCCAGTGGGACTCCTGCTGCACCGGCACTGGAGCAGCGAGGCTTGTCATTGAGTTGTTGTCTGAACTCCAGCTGGAGCACCACAGCCACGTATACTGATCTCAACACCGAGCTGAAGGTCCTCTGTCAGGAGAGCACTCCTGGGAGCTTGCTGGAGATAGCTCTTCCTTTTTCCTTTCCAGTGATGAAAGCTGAGGTCTTTGTGCAAGTGTCTTATGTTAGGCGCTGAGAATTCAGGCCTTAATCTCTTAAATTATTTTCATCTTTAAACATCTACCTTTGAATGTAGCCTTGGTTAATCTATCAGGTGCAAGACTCTCAAACACCCTGCTAAGGTACCTTTGCAGACCTTTTGAGGTTTAGCTGCTCCAAACATGGCACAATGGTGTTTGAGGTGAATTCGCGCTCGTCTCCGTGGAGAGAGCTGAGCCGAAGCAGTGATGCCTCCGGGGACTTCTCGCCTGCTGTTGGGACTCAGACTCTGCAGAAAATTTGGCACCAGATTCCAAGGGCTAATCAGGCTCTTGTCTGCTCTACTTTACTCACAGCTTCACTTCAGCTAAATGCTTTTGAGGGCAACCTGTAAGGCAAGGCAGTGGGAACTGACGCTGAAATGGGGTGCGAGGTGAGCCTGTGGAATTGTGATTCTGGTACCTCTGGTGTTCTGATTTAAGCCTTTGGCTTAAGCCACCAACAGAATATTCTGTGTGTAACAAGTGATAAAACAAGAAGAAATGGCCTCAAGTTGCCCCAGGGGAGGTTTAGGTTGAAGCTGAGGAGCAATTTGTTGCCCTGCAGGGTTGTCCAGGCCTGGCCCAGGCTGCCCAGGGCAGGGCTGGAGTCCCCCTGCTCCCTGGAGGGGTTTCCAAGGCGTGGAGATGTGGTGCTGAGGGACAGGGCTCAGTGGTGCCCTGGCAGGGATGGGGGAATGCTTGGACTTGATGATCTTGAAGGTCTCTTCCAACCAAAACAATTCTCTGACGCTATGTGTGTGTGCACAACACAATTGCATTTTTACTACCCACAATCTCACAGACACAATTAGACAGAGCAAGCTGTCACTGCCTGTCAGCCTGGCTTCAGGAAACAGATGTGCCTCTATCTTGCAACATCCTCAGATCTCTAAAAGAGGCAAACTGCACAGATGCAGAAGAGAAATTACTTAAATAGTGGATCTCCACTATTTCTGACAAAGGCTTCAACAAACGTTAGACCCAAAACTTACCCCAAATCCTTCTGCATGGTAGTTTTTAAACTACGGTGTAAGAATTGCACTTGCTTTCTATTGTAACAGAGAATCCTGACAATAGCTTTACTGGCCACCTCTACAATTAAGTGACCCTCAGCCATCTTCTTGTGAAAGCCGTGAAATGGCGAGACCCGTGCAGCACCCCCGTGCCCTCGAGTTAGATGGCTCCTTCCTGGATCAGAAATGATAAAGCTGTGGACAGCTTGTTGGAGGATATGGAAAAGGCCTTTCCTGGGTGACGGCTCTTCTAAATTCGTAGCCATTGCTGAGACACTTGCTCCTCCAGAGCCACGTACGGTGGCTCAGAGGCCGAATGGGCAGCGCGGGGGGTGAAACTGTTAATTTGAGGGCCGAGTTGTACTCTAACACTGGAAAAATGATGCCACTGTGGATTTACGTGGGTGAGGTTCTGTTCTGGGTGAGGTTCTGTTCCGGTTGAGAGCTTTGTAGTTCAATAGATTGGGAATGCTGGAAAAATGAATGTTGAGGGGAATGGGACCACCCTGAAACTTGGGCTGAGACTGAAGCTCAGCAATCGATTCCTAATCCAACAGAACAACGTGAGCAGGTGAGACGTCCTCCTCACACCTATGCTACCTGGAAAGGAAACAAATAACAGGGAACAGCAGCTCCCAAGACTGCTTTTTGCCTGACCTTTGCCAAGCCCTTGGAAAAACAGGTAGAATGAATTGACAAAGCAAAATTCTTTGGGAGAGAGGAAAGAACTGGAGTCGACGCCGCCGTTTTCCAGCCTCTAGATGTGCTGAGACTGGTGTTCCTGGAAGCCTTGGGTTGTGGCATTGCAGTGACCCGGTAATATCCTCGCAGGGACATGGGGTGACAGGCCTCTTATGGCACCCTGGTGACTGTCGTCCGCGTCAACACGCTTGTCACGAGGCCGACGAGAGATGCTGGCACAGGGCTGCCTGGTGTTGTCTCCTCAACAGCAAAGCAATATTAATCCCCCAAGAAGATTTCACAGGAACCTTACGAGTCCGTCCAAACTGGTTTTGTGTGGAGCGGCTGCTGCTTGTTTCGTTTGACTTGTTTGGGTTTTGGTTTTAATTTTAATTCATATTCCTGTTCCAACGTGACTTGCAGAAGTTGCCTAGAAACCATCTCGCGTCAGCTCACTCATCCAGGACACACGGCTCCCCATGTGCAGGCAGAGAGATAAGCTTAACTTCCGAATTTTTAAAAGAAATTCAATTAACACACATGCCTCCCACCTTACCCTTCCCGTGGACGTGATATCTGAGAACTCAGGGTAAAAGAAAAAAGAAATAGAGCACTGAGTCAGGAAAGCCTGGCATGGTGATTGCAGGGGAGGGTGTGGATGGAGGAGGTGGCACAGTCAGAGCCACATCTGCCCCCACCTTGAAAGTCCAGTAGTCTTCTGGTGGACCCTCCACCCCTTCTGGTGGCACAAGAATTCTAGACTGGTTTGAGTTAGAAGAGACCTTTCAAGGTCATCTAGTCCAACCCCACCCCAGGGAGCAGGGATATCTGCTAATTGCACTCATTGAAATTTGTGTGTCTCTGCTTTTTTTATAAGTCATGATGTGCCAGAAATGGAATAATACTGGTGCCAGTTTGGTTTGCTAGTGCTGTGATAAACCCAAACCAGGCCTCTGCTGGTGAATCCGTGGGTGCTGGGGCTGTGGGGTCGCGCTGCTGGAGTTTCTCCATGAGCGGTGAGCAGGTGAAGTTCTTGGGTAGAAATTCACATGAGCCTTTTGCCGTCTCTCGCGGCTTTCCCTGCAGCGCTAGTAAAAGGTTGTAGTTGCTTTACTCCCTTGTTTTGTTTGCATGGAGTGCTCTGGTTACTATCCAAGTAGTAAGGTTCAGAAAGAGACCACAGTGCAGAATTCAAGTGCTCAAAATAAATAACGGGCTAATAAAAAATGCTCAAAACATTGGGCTCAACTTCCACTGAAATGACACCCAGCTCGGGCTCCGTCTGGCTGCGGGAACGCTCGTGTCCAGTGTAGCAGCCAGAAATCACAGAATGCTTTGGGTTGGAAGAGACCTTGAAGATCACCCAATTCCAACCTCCCTGCCATGGGCAGGGACACCTCCCACTAGAGCAGGTTTCTCAAAGCCCCATCCAACCTGGACTTGAACATGTCCAGGGATGGGGCATCCACATCTTCCCCGGACAACCTGTGCCAGGGTCTCACCACCCTCAGAGTGAAGAACTTCTTTCCAATCTAAACTGGAATTTAATAAACATTTGGGAAGGTGCTAAACAAAGCGCTGACTGAACGTGGCCTTCCCTGCCACCCAGCCTCACCGAAGCACCCGAGCAAGGTGTCCGTCTGCTTGGGCTCGGCAACCCGGCTGTAAATCCTTCGCTGTCATGTCTGCTCTGAAAGCTGTCAGGGGGCTGCTGGAGGAGAAATGATCCCTGGCTTCAGTCTTGCCTTCTGTCTAGCCGTCTTCTCCTTCCCCGGCAGCACAGAGGGATGCTGGGCGTTTGCTGGGAGGCACGATAAATAGAAGACGTCTGAGAGCTGAAACTCAGCTGATGGCCCCTGAGAGCAGCGCCAGCGGCAGGGGGAGCTGGGCTGAGAGATAAGTGAAGTTTGACAGGCTTGAGGTCGTTACCAGCCTTCCCAGCCCTGGAGAGGGCAACAAAACGCAGGCGGCCGGGCTCCAGCAAACGGTGGGTTAGATGTGGGGTGGGGTAAACTGGGATGGGCAGGTTGTAGCTGCAGCATCTTGGAGCAGGGAGGCAGCAAATGAAGCCTGTAGATGAAAGACGTTCCTTAGCGGTAGCAGGGCTGCTGTGCTGGGCTCTAAACGGGATCCCGTGATGAGCCCGCTCTTTGATGGCCCTGGATTAACATCGTGCCTCATTCCAGCTGCTTCGGTGTCCTGCGGTACCTGTCTTGTCTCTCTGCCATCTGCAGCAAATGATGACTCTGGCAATTAGGAAGGCTCTGTGTGCCCGCACAGCAGAAATCCTGCCTCACAGAGGGCAGGTTTGTCCCAGCCCAGCGCTCCAGAGTCTTCCTCCGCATAGCGATTTGGCCCTTCTCATCTCCCTTTGCCTTGGCACCCGCTAGTTTGTGAAACAGCAGCGGCTTTACAGAAGAGAAAAGAGAAGCAGCTTCACCTCCCATCTTTCCCATTTTTCTACCCACCCCTCCTCCTCCTCCTCCTCCTCTCTGGAGCCAGAATAGAATTTGGTATCAAACGCGCAAGTTGTGCTTCGCTCGCAAGTTGATCGCGAGCCTGCTGAAATCAATGGGAAAATTCCCATGGGCTTTTCCGTTCTCTAGATTATTTCCAGCTCCCGTCTGGCTACGTCCCTTTGGCTGTACGGACACGCAGGGCGGCTCCGGGAGCTCCGAGGGGGGGATTTTCAGCAAAGCTGCTCACAAAAGGCAGCCTCGTCTCCCTGTGCGAAGCGTGAGGCTCTTGAGTTTTCCCCTTGGTCCAAATCTGTGATTCATCTGTTTTCCCAGGCTCGCGCTCCCCTCAGAACACACCAACAGTCCAGAGGATGTTTTTTCTCGCTCTTCCTTTTCTCTCTCATTTTTAGTTGCTCCCTAGTCTTCCCCCCCTGCTCCTCACCTCACACCTTCCACCCCAGAGCAGCGATGATCCGCTGCGTTGTCTCCAGCGCGCCCTACATCTCTGCTGATGGCCGTTGGGTTACTGCTCGCCAGGGTGCTTGGGAAATCCAAATCCTGCTTCGCCGTCCTGTCGAGACGCTCCTTCCTGCCCCACCGCTGGCTACATCTTCCCGAAATAATCTTGAAACCACTGATGGAGGCAGGGCAATGGGGGCACGTGGGGAGGGTCCGCTCGGGAAGCCGGCGTCGGAGGTCACGGTTTCCATTTGACGCCCGCGGCTGCGGCGTGGGAGCTTCGGCCTGGCCAAAAGATGGAAATAATAATAGCGCTTTTGATCTTCAAAGCTCTTGTCGGTCGCTCGCTAACGAGTGTCACGTTGGGCTTTACAGATTGGTCATACTCTGAAAATAGCATTTGGTAGCAAAGGCCAAGGGTCAAGCTTTCTGCTACTGTAACGCCTTGGAAATGTCGGTGCGGGTTTCAGGGGGTGAAAATCAAGGCCCAAAGTGTGTTCCGAGGGTACGTCTCGGTCAGGCTGAGGGAATTGCACCCTAATTAATTTTGAGTTTGCCACGTGTATCCTTCTACTTTAATAGAGATGATTGCTGGCAACGTCTGCCCTCACATCTGCACGGACCTGAGCTCCAGGGAGACCTCCTGGTGGCCTTTCAGCGCTTCGAGGGGCTTGTCAGAAAGATGGGGACGGATTTTTGAGCAGGCCCTGTTGGGACAGGACAAGGGAGGGTGGGTTCAAACTAAAAGAGGGAGATTTAGACAGGAGAGAAGGAAGGAAATGCTTACATTGAGGGTAAATATGAAACAAACTAATTTTTAAAAAAAGTTTCTGTGAGGATGTTGGAGCCTGGCCCAGGCTGCCCAGAGAGCTTGTGGAGTCGCCTCCTCTGGAGAGATTCCAAACCTGCCTGGACCCTGCTCTGCTGGGCCCCTGGTCTGGGTGACCCTGCTGGTGCGGGGGGTGGCACCAGATGAGCTCCAGAGGGTCCTTCCAACCCCCCCTCATGCTGGGATTCTGTATCAAATCATTCAAGACTGAGTAAGTCAGCACTGCAAAGCACAAGGCCCCTGGCTGGTGTCAGGGACAGAGGTAGGTACGAGCTGGCCCGTGGCGAGCAGGGCCTGGATCTGCCGCACTCAAGAGCTTCAGGCGCCGGTTCCCGGTTCTCTTGGGTGAGAGGCAGATGAGGATTGTGTTTGTGTTTTGAAGATTAAGTATCTCAAATCATAAATGTCAATAGAATTATGAAGTACACTGGAAGCTTCCAAGTTATTTAAAATTAAATAACAACCCTGTAACGCAGCCAAGCATTGCTCAGATCCGTTCGACCCTTGCAGGAGGCAAAGGAGGCTTTTCAATTTCTTTGTTCAGTCACTTCATTAAATTCCAGTTCCTCTTGGAAGCTTGGCAGTCCTTATCCTCTCCCACTCGCTTCCGATACAAGGCCCCTTTGTCTGCGCACGGACGTCTCACGTTTTCTGCACTTACCCACCTTCTCCCTGGCCCCACCCCTCATAAGGACAGCTGGAAAACTGTGAGCAGGAGAAGCTCCGCTCCTGCTTGGTGTGGGATCTGTGATGGGCAGCGCACTGTCAGCCAGCGATGCCTTCGGGGGGGGTTGGGAGGGTCTTGGCCGGCCCCTGCGCCCCACTCGGTGTGGAAATCCCCGGAAGCGGGAGGC
Organism: Baryphthengus martii; assembly: GCA_013396935.1. NCBI lineage: Eukaryota > Metazoa > Chordata > Aves > Coraciiformes > Momotidae > Baryphthengus > Baryphthengus martii. The sequence goes on from VWZK01002685.1 coordinate 59,868, forward strand.
GGGACAGACGTGTCAGCGGAGCGACGTGATAAAGGTGAAGCTTCTGACCCGAGAGCATCGTTATTGCGTGAGAGAAGGAGCGGGGCTGAGGGGAGAGATGTGAAATCCTGGCACTGCTACCTGGTGGAAGTCCCTGCGAGCCCTGTCGGGCACCTGTACCGTGGTTTGAGGCTGTGAGCACCACACTGCAAGGGTCCCTGGGCTCCCCAGCTTCAGGATGTACTTCCAGCCCGTGGCAGTTGTACGTTTTTGCCTGTACTTTTCCCTCTGAGGACAGAATGGTCATAGTGTAGCGGTGTTAAAAGGGAAATAACGTTGACTGGCTTCAGCTCAACCTTTTACGCACAGGATTCGTTCGCTTTCCTCTCCTGCTGCCTCCCAGATACTTGGGGAATGGCAACAGCAGAGGATGCTGTAGGGCAGAGCCCCAAAACTCAACCATAGCCCCCAAAGGATGCTTTTTGCCTCCTTCTAAAAGAAATTCTGGTCGCAGCTAAAGTCACCTTACGCTTTGACTTGGTTTACAGCAGCCTGGATGGACAGTGGGCTTTGTGGCCTCTAATGTGTTCTCCTTTCTGCAGGGCCGTCCCGCCAGCACAGGACGGTGGTGCTTGGGCTGATTTTCTTTCCTGATCTCTTTCTGGAGATTTCCCATCTTGAGAGATCTTGCTTAGGCTGGGTGGATTATTCAGGTGTTCTTGGTCCAGCTCCAATTCTGCTTAATTTATCTCTAGCTGTTCGGGTTTCTGACTGAAGAAGGTTCCCCAGAGATTAATGAATTCTTACTGAATGAGGTGGAGGAGCTGACGCAGAATCATAGAATCGCAGAATCCTTTTGGTTGGATGCGATTACCGGCCCTCGGCGTGGGGAAGGGCTGGGGCAGCGGGAACCTTTTCACCTCCAGCAGCAGCATCTGTGTGGATAACAACAGCGGTTTGCCCTCGGTCTGCCTGTCTCCAGCTTCCTAAACGCTCAAATCCTCCACGCAGAGCAGAGCAGAGCAGAGCTGCCTGAATTTACAAAGAGCTTTGGCCACCTTGAAACTGCCTGGCCTTATTTATTTATCCACTTATTGTATTGCCAGCAAATAACTGATTCACCAGCCCAAAATCTGAGAAGCCCCCATCACAGCAGCACTGGTTGCTCCTGGGCACGTGGGCTTTACAGCAGACCTGGTAACTGGTAGGCTCCGAGCGGAGGAGCTGGTGGATGCGTAAGCTTGTCCGGGCAGGGTGCGCTTCCCAGCAGGGAACTGCTGCCGAAGGCTGGTTCTAGCCCAGGGGGAACTCTTCCTTGGAGTCCAACACTCTGCACCACAGCTAAGAATAGCAAAGGGCCCCAGCCTGCGGCCAGTCGGGAGGCTGACTTTTGTGTGCCTGCAGCGTTTGCCAAAGAGTTGCGAATACACAAGAGGTTTCTTTTGAAAAAAAAAAGAACCTTGCTTGCAAACGAACTGCGAAGGGTGAAGGCTGGAGTCTCCAACTATGTGACAAATAACTCAGTCAGTTCTGTGAGCCTCTGTGTTGCTCTTGCACAGCCGGGAGTCACTCCTTTCCAGAGTAAACAGAGCAGCCCCACGCGCTCTCCGCTTACCAGGCTGGAAGAACGCAGGATGTTTTCTGTCCGTATTTGCTCTGACTTAAAAATATACTTGATTTACCTGTGTTCACACCACTTGTGCCTTCATCAGCTTGACTCCAAACAGTCAAGCTTGACTCCCTGAAAGCAAAATGAAACCTGGTTGTTTGCAAATGGAATGGTAGGTTGGGAGGTGGGATGGTGTTTTCAGAGAGCCCTGCCAGGGCTGGAACAAAGGCTGAGAAGTCAGCCAGACATGGGTGTGCCAGTCTGCAGTAAATAAAAACATGCATGTATGGCAGCGTGACTAACAAGTACTCAGACAGAATTAACTGTAAGATCCCTATCTCTCCAGCAAATCTGCCCAGCAGCTTAAGTTTGGCTTTGCTTTTTTTTTTTTTTTAAAAAAGTGGCAATGCCTCAGGCAAAAGTCTGTGTGGCCCAGAGAGGAAAAGCTGAAAATGGTCTGTCCAAAACTTGTAGTCACGGCTTATCTGCCTCCTGTCCCTAGGCACCGAAAGCCACCCAGGGTCTTTGCAAAACCTTCTCCTGATTACAAGATTTGTGCTTATCCAGGCAGGAAACTCACACTGCCACGGGACTCGGGTGGCCCGTTGCTACCTGAGCGGACATTTGCAACAAACCGTTGGCAAACCTTCCCCGAAAGCAGGACGAGGATCTGTCACTTCAAACAAACCCGGGAGGCTCTACCAGAGGCTGAGGCTTGACAAGGGGCTGCTCTTGTTGGGTAACAGGTTTCTGGTCAGCACCACCCCCTCTTGAAGCATGAGGACCCATCCCCCCTTGTCCTGTCCCAACAGGCCCTGCTCCAAAGCCTGTCCCCATCTTTCTGACAGGCCCCTCGAAGCCCCGAAAGGCCCCCAGAAGGTCTCCCTGAAGCCTTCTCTTCTCCAGGCTGAACAAAGCCAACTCTCCCAGCCTGGCCTCCCAGCAGAGGGTTCCAGGTCCTGTGGGACAATCCAGCACTTCACTGCACAGGAGTCTGCAGAAGACAAGGTGTTCTGGGAAAGCTGGTCCTTCCCAAACCCCAAGTGTTTGAGTTCGTAACCTTCTTGACATTCCTGCAGGGGAAGTTTCTGGCGGGCGGTTTCCCAGTGGCAAACGACAGCCCTCGAGCCAGGCCTGAGAAGGGCTCCGGTGACAAAGCCCTTGTTCCTCTGCTTTCTCTCCTTTGCTTTTGTTTTCCTCCCTGCTCCTTCCCTCTTCCCTCTCTCCCCAGCAGCCCCAGTGCAACACCTGGCACTGGTGTGCGAGCGACGTGGGACCTCCAGAAGGGGCACTGCTTTGCTGTGGGGTGTTTTGGCTGAGTGCTAAAATCTCGGGTGAAGAGGAGGAAAATGATTGGGGGAGGGAATGAGGTGGAGCAAACTAGTTATTCCTTTTTAATGCTTTACCTACTGTAACAAACTTGGGATATCAGTTTGCAAGTGTTGGGAAAGGCACGGCTCTAGCCCGAGGGCTCTACCTGCTGCATTTGAGATCTCCTGCAAATAAGAGTCATCTCCGAGCACTTCAAGAAACCCTCACAAGTTGTTTATCGTGCACAATGTTAGGCAGCCTCAGTAGAGGAGGAGCGGCCTGGACGAGCGCTCCTCAGACTGCCTTTTGTGCCCGGTTCTTAACCAGCGTTTACGTGCTCTGAGCAAAAGGGTGCTCCTCACCCTGCATTACCTTGGTTGGTTTGTCAGCTTCTGGGGATCTTACTTGCTGCCGGAGAACTACAAAATAAGTCTGATTTGGTGGTCCTAGTGAAACATGTCAGTGTTTTGTGTTCCGTGGAGGGGTAAGACAGTGATCGGGGCAGGAAGTTCTCGTGGAAGTCAGTGCTGGCTTAAAGGCGCGGAGATGTGCCAAGGGACGTGGGTTAGGGGTGGCCTGCAGTGCTGGGGAAACTGAGGGGCTCCAGGAGCTGAAAAGTCTCTTCCGACCAAAATGATTCTGTGATTAAACGGGACTAGTGAACCTGGAGCTCAAAAGATGCTTCGGGTGAGCGAGTCCCGCCGTTCTCCGTGCACAGATGCTGTGAACACGCAGGATCTGGCGCCGAGCGACAGAACATTATCTCCACACTCAGGCTCTGTGCCGGGTCCCCCTAGAATCAGACCTTTGCTCTTGTCTGACTGCCCCGCAGCCCGGCAACCGTGGTCAACCCCTCCTTGCTTTTCTCAGGACACGGTTCACGTCCATTTGGAGCCACGTGGGATTCCAGCCTATTTCTAGACCTCTAATCTCATCCTCTTCTCTCTGGTCTTTGTTCCATCCTTTCGCTGACAGCCGGTCCCCTCTTCACATCTCGAATTCCAGCTGCCTGGAAAACAATCAGCAAATGAACACTGGAGGAGATATTGAGGGGGCGGGGGGGAACCAACAACCCGTATTTCTCAGGCGGGCTCTCTGCCCGCAGGCAGGCGTGGGCTGCGCGGGAGCGGCGGCGGCTCGCTCTCGGCAGAGCCTTTGAAAGCCGGGAGCTGGCGGCCCTGGGAAGGCTGAGCGGTGCTGCGATGGGTCTGGGGCCGGGGAAGCATCTCCTGCCTGGATGCCAAAGCAGACGGCCGAATTTAAGGCACTGCTAATTTTAGTTCGGCGCGATTTGCTTCCCTGAGCTCTGCCGGCGCTCCGGATGCTGCCCTTCGGGAGCAGCATCATTCTTTACAAGACTTAGAACTCTTGGATGCGCAGGAATCTGCACTGAGCTCGGGTTTTTTTCGCTTAAGCTGAGACTCCGGCGTGCTCTGCCCTTGCCGGGACTGCGCGTTAGCCCAATGCCAGCACTCGCAAACCTGCTGTTCCGTCTTCCCTCCTCCTCACGCTGTTCCTTAACCTATTTGCCGTGTCAAACCCTTGACGATACGCAGGCGAGCGTTTAAGCATTCGCTCCCCTTCCCGCGGCCGCCCCTCCCGTTCCCGCGCCGGGTTGCAGATCGGTGCCTGGGAGCGGGCAGAGCGAGCGGGCAGCCAGGTGACCCAGGTTGCTGGGAGAATAACTCCTTTCAAGTCGTTCCTTATCCAAGGTGACCGGCGCGCGGCGATACCGTATCTCGGCGGTTCTTGACGGCGCAGCCGGCCGAGCCTACCCTGCAACAAAGCCGCGCTCCGGTCCCCAGGCAGGATTGCTGCGGAGAGCCAGGGGCGGGTACAGTTCCACACAGCCCCCGCTTCCTTTAAATCCTCCCAACTTTTTCCCTCTCTTAGCCTGCTGGGCTCAGTTTCCCCGCGGTGAGCGGGGAGAGAGTCTGCACAAAAATTGCAGAGAGTGGTCAAAACCTAATTCGAAGATAGACCTGGGCTCACAGAGTTCTGTTGAATCGCCAGGTTGCCGTTCGAGGTCCAGTTTGTGTAGCCTGGGATGAAATGTGGTTTCTGCCAGACCAGCACTCGGCGCTTCGCGTCATGAAAATTGGCACCGTGCAGCAATTTCTAAACAGACGTGGCTGCAGCTGCCGTGGCAAGGCTGAGGCTGCCTGTTCCTCCCTGCAGCTGCTGGCCCTCCTCATCCTCATTCTCCATCCTCATCCTCATCCCCAGCCCCGCTGCCTGCAGCTGAGAGCACCCATGAGCATGGGGCGGGCGGTGATGGAGTTTGGTGCTGAGGGTGGTGAGAGCCTGGCCCAGGTTGCCCCGAGAGGTGGTCACTGCCCCATCCCTGGAACCATCCCAGGGGAGGTTGGATGGGGCTCTGAGCAACCTGCTCTAGTTGCAGATGGCCCTGCTCCCTGCAGGGGGGTTGGACCAGATGACCTCGAAAGGTCCCTTTCCACTCAAACCAACCTGGGACTCTACGACCCTTGAATCTGGTTACAAGGAGGGCTGAGGAAGGATGACGGTGTTTATACCACACCTCCCACCACCCCGGTGCGCCCACCTTGCTGCTGGAGTAGTCTCTGCTGCAGAATCAAGGCAAGAAAGGATTTGCTTCCCCTCAGAGATACGTTCCCAGGTGGCATCAACAGCCAGATTGCAAATACAGCTCTGTGGAGATCAAGTGCACAAAGCTGGTCTAATTTTCATCCAAATTATAAGGCACATAGGAGTTTTGCCACCCAATTTTAACAACTGTAAATTTCAAGACCTGCCCGTTTATCAAAAAAAAAAAAAAAAAGGTCTTGAGGTAAATTTCTCCCTTCGGTTACAAAAATCTCCAACGGATGTAAATTTGTCTCTCTGCCTGGGCAGAATTACTGCCGGTGCCAGTGGGGATCCTGCTCACGGGGCGGGAGAGCAGGAGGAAGGCTTGGAAACTACCGCGCAGGGCAGCGAGCAGAGACCGTGCCGACGGTGTGTTTCTGGGAGCCGGTCCAGGCCCGTTTCAGAGCGTCGGGATAATTTTCCTGTTACTCCTCCGCTTGAGTTTTGATCCGTGAAGCTTTATCTTCGGCAACAACCATTTCCCGGAGCAGCGTCCCCATCGTGGTGATGAAGGGTTCTGCGGCACGTCCTTCGGCTCTCTTCACAGACCCGAAGCGTTGCCCGGGGGATTGACGGCAGCTCGTTGAACGCGACGTCTGGGTCTAAAATGATGAACCCGTCCTGCTGGGGAACAATAGATTTCTTCTTTTTGGGGGTCACCGCTCCCCTTCAAACGAAAGGAGCGATGGCATTTTATCACCTCTTTGCAAAAAGTTGTTAGCAGAGGCCGGAAAATGTCCAGGCAGAGCCTCTGAAATGGGGTGTCCTGACACACTGTGTTCTGCTTTGCTCTGTAGCCCTGGCAGGGGGGTGGTGAAAGCAGAACCCGCTCTGGCCAAGCGAAGGGATCATCCTGGCAGGGAATGGACAGAGAGAGTTTCTCTCTTCTGTCACGTTACGTGTAACGGCCGCCCCACCTTGGGGTCCTCGTGCTGGTGGAGCCCGAGGGAATGAAGTTAGTGCTGCTTGGTGAATCCAGGGCTCCTTTCCAACACCACCCGTCTTGAAAGCGGAATTTTATTTACATTTGCAGGGCTGGGCTGGGCTGGGCTGGGCTCAGCTTTTTCACTTTCTGGATTAAGTGTTAATGTTTTACATCAAAGTCGAGCGACCGGCTGAGGGCCTTTTGTAACTTGTCAGGATTTACACCAAATACGTCACCGAGAGGGATTTTTGTTACCTCATTACCCTGTATTTAATAGGGGTGAATCCTTCAAGTTGCTGTACACAGGCACAATTAATAGCTTCATTTCTATTAAACACATATTGCACTGTGGGTAAATAACGAGGAGCTACGTGGTGAAGTCCCCCTGATCCCTGGAGGGGTTTCCAAGGCGTGGAGCTGTGGGGCTGAGGGACAGGGCTCAGTGGTGCCCTGGCAGGGATGGGGCAACACTTGGACTCCATCGTCTGAAAGGTCTTTTCCACCCCAAAGGATTCTCTGTGCCTGTGAAGGGTCCTGTGCAGCCCAGGCTGGTGCAAACCCTCGCTAGGGTTTCGGAATCAGCAACAAGCAAGCAGCAAAATGTGTAGTTTTTAGGCAGCCGGCACCAGAAGTGACCCCTCCGTCAGATGAGGCTTCAGGTTCTGTTTTCAAACGGATCACCGACAGCCGCTGGCGTTAAATACCCGCCCGTCTTACGCACCGGGGGCTCAGCTCCAGCTCCTGCAGCCGCTTCAGCGTTTGCATTTCCTTTGCTCCCTGTGACCGTAACCATAGAACCTTCTGCAACACTTGGAAAAATATCGTCTTTGGCATTTAGTCCGTTTTCTCCACCCGTATGCATGTGCACTTTTGAAGAGGCAAACAGAAAATCCGCGTAACTCTGGTGTCCGTAGCCAGGAAAAGCTATGGCCGAAGAGAATAAAAAAAAATAACAGTTATTAGAGAGGAAAAGCTTGAATTTGGGGAGTTACAGCTCTGCCTCCGGGAGCCCTCGGCCGAGCTGCTGAGGCAGAAACGGGTCAGGGGGATGTGCCCGGCACCAGGGTGCTCAGAACAGCACTGGAGCGGGGGCTTGGGTGCTGCACAGGGCTCGTACCTTGGGTGCTGCACAGGGCTCGTACCTTGGGTGCTGCACAGGGCTCGTACCTTGGGTGCTGTGCAGGGCTCATACCTTGGGTGCTGCGCAGGGCTCGTACCTTGGGTGCTGCGCAGGACTCGTACCTTGGGTGCTGTGCAGGGCTCGTACCTCGGGTGCTGCGCAGGGCTCGTACCTTGGGTGCTGCACAGGGCTCGTACCTCGGGTGCTGCGCAGGGCTCGTCGTTACCGGAGAGATGAGTTTTAGTGGAAAGGAACACAAATAGGTCCTGGGCCTGGCCCCGGGCTGAATGGCTCACCCAGGCTATTTTGGCAAATCCTTCGGAATGACAAATACGTTCACCCATCAGGGCTGGCTGGGCAGACAGGCTGGATTGATGGTGATGATTGCAGTGGATAGTTCAACGGGATCCACTGGTAGTGGGAGAGTGCGGCGTCCGGCAGAGAGAGTCGGGGGAATCAGAAGGGTTGCCTGGGTGCTGGATAGCAGGGAAAGGAAGAGATGGAGATACCTAATGGAGAAAAAAACCTCCCCCGACATCCGGGGCACTCAGCTGGCATGAGAGGCTCAGATCCACCACATTCCTGCTGAAAGCTGGGCAGAGCGGCCATCAAACCATGGAGCTGCTCTGGGGCTTTTCCAGGCAGAGAAAGGGAACAGGAGAGACAAGTCAGGCGAGAGCAGGTCCGGGAGAGGAGCTGAGGAACCTTCAGTAGACATGGATGCGTTTCCCTGGGAATTCTCAGCTTCTTTGAGTCAGACCTTTCAAATGGTTTTTGTCAGAGGGCCCTTGTCCAGCAATTCAGCTCCATCGCTGTTGTGTTTCCTCACCAGGCCCCTGGAGCTGGTACCCTCAGGCTGTCTGAACGGACCCAGCCTCCGCTGCTCCGTGCCCCAGACGTTCCCGTCCCTGTTTCCCCTTCTTTCCCTGACCGGCATCTCCATCCCTTCTGGCCAAGAGCTCTCCCCTGTCCAACCCCAGAAGGGCTTCTGAGATCCCGTGGGTTTTGCCCCAGCGCGGTGATCTGCTCGTGCAGGGACCGTGGAAGGATTTAAGGCCGACCTTGTGAACAGAGTCCTGGGAGTCAGTGCCAGGGTGGGAGAAGAAGGGGACAAAGCTGCCACCGTGTTCCTAAAGATGCTCCTTGCAGCAGATCGAGCGTTGGCAGCACATCCCTTTTTGCCCCATCCCTCTCTCCGCACTGTGGGGCTGCTTCCTGCACCGCTCTGGAAAAGCCCCTCCTCTCGGCTTCACCTTGTACTGCTGCACAAGGAGCTTTGAGGTTCATTCGGGTTATTCAGGCCCTCCTGATGCTTTTTCTGGATGCCCAAAATGTGAAGGGCTCCCAAGAAGACAGGTGGGTCATCTCCTGGGGTTTCTGTTCTTCCTTCTGCCATCACGTGTTGGGGACCCCAATGTCATGTGGCTGTGTAGGGCCTCTTGGAAAAGGGTTTCTGACTGGAGAGGGTCAGATCTCTTGCTTGCAGACACCTTCCTGGTGGGGCTGCCAGCTCATTGGGATAGCTAATGAGGATGGCAGGGTGCACCGATGAACAGCCAGCTCTCTGGGGGTTATTTCATCGCAGATCCTGGCCTGGCATTGAGTATTGGAGCCTGGCACTCCAGCGTGGGCCGCCGCAAGCTTCAGAGGTGAACAGGGCAAGCTGAGGCTGTTCCTACTTGAGAAACGGGAAGGGGAAGAGGGAGCAGGCTGCTCCTTCCCGTGCAGCACCATGGTCCCTCCATCTGCTGGTGCTCTCCACAAGGATGCCTGACCCAGCAGCTTCGGGAGGTTGGGGTGCTCTGCCTCTTTCCGTTCAACATCAAGGAAGGAATCTGTGCTGCTGGAGCTGGCCTTGGAAGGGTCCCCTCAAACTCCTGTACCGAGTTACCTGAGGTGCTTTGATTTTTCTCCAGCGGCACCCAGGAGGGAGATCCCGGAGAGCGTGCGGGTCGCGGTTGTCCTACATCCCCTCTCACTGGGGACGAGGACACGGTGAGACGGGCTCTGAGCCCAGGACACGTGGCGTGACTGCTGGAAAGGGCTGAAACCCGCTGGTCCCGGCAGAGGGGCGGGCAGCGCACAGAGCAGAGCCTGTGTGCAGTGCCAGGGAACTGGGAATGAACTCGTGAAAAAAAACCACAATAATAATAATAATAATTTTTAAAAAAACAGTCGCGCCCGTATTTCACATTTCTCTCTGCCCTTCCAGCAACCCTTCCTTGAAAAGTTTACGTCTACATCGCACGAAGCGGTTGCATTTTGAGGCGGCCAAGTCCTCTCCCCGCTGTTTTTTCCGCGGCGGAGTTGGCCGTTGCGAAGCCCCGGCGGCGCGGGGGCCTCTCGCGGACAGAGCCCCGTTTGTCTCCAAGGAGTGTTGAACTTGGCAGGTACCGCCTGTCTAACTCCAGCTTAAACCACCGCCTTTCCGAGGGAAGAGGGTCCGCAGCGCACAGCGGCGGCCACCACGAGAACCTGCGTGCTGGGCTGGAGAAGCTGAGCAGGGCCGGGAGCAGCAGCTTCTGCGTCTTTTCTCACAAAGTTAGTCGGCGGTCTCACCGGCGCTGCCCGGGCTGCTGCTTCTCGCCGACAGAAAGAGGCTGAAATGGGCTCGATTGCGGTCAGCTCCTCTAGGCTAACGGGGGCTAAACCAGCTGGAAAGGCAACCTTGGACACCATGGGCCAGGCTCATTTGGGCTGGGAAAGACCTTCAAGATCATGGAGCTCCAGCATTCCCCCATCCCTGCCAGGGCACCACTGAGCCCTGTCCCTCAGCACCACATCTCCACGCCTTGGAAACCCCTCCAGGGATCAGGGGGACTCCAGCCCTGCCCTGGGCAGCCTGGGCCAGGCCTGGACAACCCTGCAGGGGAACAAATTGTTCCTCAGCTTCAATCTAAACCTCCCCTGGGGCAACTTCAGGCTGGTTCCTCTTGTCCTGGTGCTTGTTCCTTGGGAGCAGAGCCCGACCCCTTCTGGCTCCAAGCTCCTGTCAGGGAGTTGTGGAGAGCCAGAAGGTCTCCCCTGAGCCTCCTTTTCTCCAGGCTGAACAAGCCCAGCTCCCTCAGCCGCTCCTCCCCACACTCCTGCTCCAGACCCTTCCCCTGCTCTGTTGCCCTTCTCTGGCCACGCTCCAACCCCTCCAGGTCCTTGTGGGAGTGAGGGGCCCAAACCTGACCCCAGGATTCAAGGTGCAGCCTTCCTAGTGCCAAATCCAGGAGGACAATCCCTGCCCTAGTCCTGCTGGCCACACCAGTGTTGTGTGTGGAACCCACCTTTCCCCGCAGGTTCCTCACTTCCCATGAACAGCAGCAGAGTCGGTGTCTGACGATGCATTTCTTTGGAGCCTGGACTAGGTGGAGATTTTTCCCCTTTGGCTGAGAGGAGTCACAAGCTGGTTGCAGATGAGGAGATGGTTGATAGTGGGTCTCCCTAGGTTGGTTCCTCTTGGGACTGGGTTAGGTTGCCGATGGGAAAGAGGAAAGCTGGTCATCCTGCACGGGTAACAAACACCTGTCTTTGGTGAGGCAGTTCTCAGGAGGAGCAGCCCTGGTCAGAAACCTCCTTGGGACACTTCACGTCTACAGGCAGCGGGGAAGGTGATGTGAAGGGTTTCTGGTCACCAAAGCCTGCTCGTGCAGCGCTGCGGAGTGGAATCGCTCTCCGTGGCCGTTTCCACCTCCTCATTAAGGTTGCCATCCATCAGACCGTGTTTCTGTGCGGCTGAGAGCAGAAAGGGCGGCCGCACGGGAGCTGACTCGCTCTGACTCATGTCTCCTGGGAACACGGCGTCGCTTGAGTTCATCTCAACCCACCTGGAGACGAGAGCGAGGGCATTCCCTCTCCGCTCGCCGCCTGTTGTCGCCTCCAGAGCTGGCAGGGATCTTCGGGTCCATTTTTCTCCTTGCTCTCCCAGAAAGAGAAGGTGAATACAGGAGGGCTGATGGAGCAGAAAGGGAACGAATCGAAACCAGGCTCTAGTTCCATCTTTCTGCAGGTGCCGTGGTGCAGAGCCCATCCGATGGGCAGAGCTGGGCTTGGGGAAGGGTGAGGGGGGAAGAAGGAGTGTTTTCTAAAATGCTTGTCTCCAGGCAGTCTAGACCCACATTCTGATTTCCTAGTAAAAATAAGTAAAAAGGGGAAAAAAAGGCTCTTTGCCCCTGTCAGTCTGCCTAGTCATGTTCTCTGTAGGAACTGGGAAGCTTTGGAACAGGATGGCAGCTGTGATGGAGCGATAAAAAAAATGGTGAAGTAAATGAGGGTGACTGAGGCTGTCTTTGTGGTTGTGCACTGATGATGCTTTCCAGTCCAGGTGCGTTTTCCTCTTAGCGTCGCGTTCCTTCCTCATGCCCTCTGGAGTCCTCAGNCATGATTCTCTGATTTACCTCCTGGTCCCCTCCCTATTAACTGGCCGTGTGGTTATCACTTTCCGTTACCCCTGAGCTCTGAACCCAGCAGCAGGGCTGGGCTTAGGGCGGGAGAGGGCAATAAGCCCAGGAGGCAGAGTGGGGATAACAGTTTTCCAGCGAAAAGTGTGAAGCCTTTGTCTGGAGGCTTCGTGTGGTACCCGGCAGAGCCGTTGCTAACACCAGCCCTTGGGTGTTGTCATCCTGGATGTGTAGCAAGACCCTGTTATCAAGGTCCCCTCTCCCGGGTGGCAACCAGGGCTCTGTTGCACAAAATTAAAAATCCTGCGGCAGCTTGTTTCCCATTAGGGGGCAAACAACCCCACAACAGAGCCGTTGAGTTAAGCAGATGTGTTAATAACACAAAGTGTGGCTCGTCCCCCGTCTCCTCCCTGCCGCGGTGTCCTTTTAAGCTGTTTCCCTGAGCTTTCCGTTTTCCAACTGGTTTTTTTTCTCCCGTGCGCTGAGGGGAAGCTCCCTGAGTTTTTCGTTTTCCAACTGAAATTCCTGTGCTCTTGGGTTTTTTTCTCCCGTGCGCTGAGGGGAAGCAGGAGGTCGTGGGGAGGCAGCGTGAGGAGCCTGGTTCTGCTGAAGCCGTCCCACGTTAAAGCCGTAGGATCAAACTTGGGGCTTGGCGCTCGGGAGCCCGCGCTCTCCGTGCCCTCAGAAGCGATGTGGTTAATCACCGTCTCGTTTGCCTTCTGGAGCTTTGTCAGGCAGCACTTTTCAAGCTTTTTCTGCAGCCCAGAGGAGGAAGCATCCTGGTCTCTGTAGACAGCTGAGCTTGTTGTGTAGCGACCCGGGGATTCAGGACTTGGAGGGGAACACAAAAGCATTGCTGTCCTTGCAGGGCAGCGGGGGCACCTTACAACGTTTGTCTCCTGGCTTCCTCAGCAGCCTCTTCCAGACTCAGGGAGACAGAAGAGTGTTAGTTCAACTTTTAAAAAAAGACGCTATTTCTTTCAGCCGGAAAGTCTAAAACCTCGGCCTCCAAATCACCTGGTGAAGTTCCGGATTCAGCTTCAACCGAATGATTCCCTAAAAGTCATGGCTCTGCCTTAGCCTGTAGGTAAATCTCTGCTTCCAGAGGGACAATATTGCTTCGTGGTGCTGAAATTTATGCTGCTGGGGAGGCTGCGCTAACGCGGATATGCCGGGAAGCTTCGTCCTTCCTGCTCCCTCCCAGCGTCACATCCCTCCCTCCTTGGAAGAGCTGGGCTCATCCTGCTTTACAGAGCTGCTCTTATCAGCTGTCTACTTCCCTGGAGTTTCTTCTAAGAATTAAGAATGTGCATAACCCCATAAAAGGTTTAAAATCCATTCCGGTCCCATCGAGTGAAAGCTGCCTAATTGGAACTCCCACGCAGCGCTTCGAAAAAACTGGGGAGAGAGTCTCAAAGTCAGAGTGTAAAATACAATAGTCCTGTCTGAAAACACAGTGCAGAGCCACAGACACCAGCAGGTACCCTTCACCTCCAGCTCTCCTCAGCACTAACGAGTCCTGCTCTTCTCCCAGCCTGGGGGGTCCCTGTGCTGTGGGGGAGCCTGAACCGCAGCCCGTGTTCCTCTGCCCTGCGCTCAAATGCTCGGTATCGATCTCCCAGCTCTTCCCCCCTGCACCATTTCCATCCTGGCTTCCCTGGGCACCTGCTCAACGGCTCCTGGCGCTGAAGCTGCTGCTCTGGGCAGAGGCAGGGCTGGGGGAGGTCCGGCTGCTGCAGAATCCCTGAGTCATGTCCCGAATTCCCCTCTGCAGCAAAGCTGCCGGGTGACCTTGAGCTGCGCTCCTCCCGGTGCAGGAGCTCCGGCGGGATGCGGCCCTGAACTTAGGCGAGAGGCCCCCCCCACACCCCCCAGTGCTCCCCAGCTCAGGGCCAGGTTCCTAACGAACCCGCGTCCTGCGTTAAATCGCAGCTGTAAGGAGGGACTTGCCCTGTAGCAAAGGAGGGTTTCCTCCCTCCCCGGTCCCCTCGCTCTCCCGCGTGTCGCGGGCTGTGTTTCCTCGCTGACCTTTGCAGAGCTTGCTGGGGATACAGGTGTTGGGGGTCAGTGCAGGTGGAGGGGCCACAGTGCCTTTGTTTAACTTCTTCATGTGTAACTGGCTGACGAATGACATGAAAAAACAAAGACCTTGGGCACGTGGAGTTATTGTAAATCCTGAAGTGGGGCTAGGGGAGGATTTGATGCCTGACACGCTGCCCAGATCCCAGCAGCGGTGTGACCTTGAGCTCCGCTGATGGTTTTTTGCAGGCCTAGGAGAGGAGAAGGCACAGGGGCACCTGAGCTTCGCTTTGCTTGCCCCAGACCCTCCCCTGGATTTGACAGAGCAGTAAAAAAAACCCCAAGCATTCCCGAGCCCAAGGAGAGGAATGTCCGTGTTGGCGAGAACAGACGGGCTGAGCGATTCCTGGGGGCTTTCAGCAGGCGAGCCACAGACTCGCTGCGGATCCTCACGCTCTGAGAGCAGCACCGGTAGAAACTGCTCCCCTTTGATGTTGGGCCTTGGACCCGTTTCATTTGCAGCATAACTGGCCCTGTTGCCATGGCTGGTAGAGCTCAGGGAGGTGAAGCGGTGAGTTCGCACCAAGAGAGGCTGGGAGCAGCCCTGTTTCTTCCTCCTGCCTCCCTCGGCGGGGAGATGCATTTAGCTGACCCCAAAACAACCCCACCGCCTTCCGCCGTGCCCGCCGGCGCGGGACGGGGGCGGCCTGGCTCTCCCACCTCCTGCAAACCTCCTCGCGGCCGGGAGAACCACCGCGGCTCTCGTCCTACTGGGAAGGAGCTGTGTGCAGGACCGGTGATGATCAAAGGCCGGCTATGAGTCATCTCCAATCCAAGGAAGGATCATTAGTTGGGGGAAGAGGTAATTAGACCGGCATCGCTATCTTGCTGTTCTGCTCCAGGGGAGTAATAGGGCGGTGGTGCTGCCACTGAAGGACTTTATTTGTGAGGAGTGACTCACTGCGTGTGCGTCACAAATTATACATGGGAAAAAGTACCGGTGCTCCCCGGTGGGAGCTGTGCCCAGGTGATGCTGGGAGCTGCCTGACAGTGATCACATCACCTGGTCAGCGTTCCCTTCCCTTCCATCTCACCAAAGCCACCTCTGCTCTTGCCACCCAGAGCTCCACGGGCTACGTAGCTGCCCCACTGCCGGAGCTGGAGGGGAAATGGCTTTTGGCAAAACAGGAGCAGAGCCTTGGGCTGCCAAGATCCCTCAAGGACTTTGTGGCCCTTGAGAAAGTATTTAACCTGCTGATGCAGGTCAGAGCTTTGTGACCGCTCTGTGTCAGTCATGAACTACCGTGAAGGTTGATCACAAAGCCAAGACCCAAAAACCGTCCCCAGATCTGAATTTCACAGTTGAGTTGGGCCATCTTTTCTTTTAAAAAATATATACTGAATGAACTTTTATTCCTGACTGGTTTTTATCCCATGGACTTGCAGATTTCAGTAGAACCAGGTCCTCTTCATAAACTTTTTAAAGATACATTTCCTAACGTTTCTGCTTCCAGAACAGCTTGAGGGTTGGAAAGACAGAGGCAATCAACAGTAAATGGAGACAAAATAATTGCTTGGATCTTTCTATTCTTTTTGCACTTGGAAAACTAATTTTAGATTGCGGCTGAAGCTTACGGTTTGTTCTCTATTTGCCCAAAATGTTTTTCTTTCTTCCAGTAGAACGGACCCGGCCAACCCGTGTTTGTCCTTCAAAACTCCCTTCCGAGAAGTGCGCAGTGCAGAGTCAGTCAGTGTGATGGGTGTAAACACTGGGGAGATTACTTCTTGCCTTTGCCTGTGTTCTCTTGGGTTGGAATTTGATTCCACCACTTGAAGAATGTCCTCTTACTGTACAAAGCCACGGGTAGGGAGACGAGATCTCCGCCCTACCAAGGCGTGTAGCTCTAAAGCAAGCGCGTCACCTCTTCTGCTGGGATGCTGGGCTCTGTTGGGATGGCTCTGCGGGGTCTCCATGTCCAAGAAAGAGGCTGGGGAAACCAGGCAGGTATTTTCCCCAAAGATTTGGGAAGAAGAGAGACGATGTCTTGGTTGCAGGCTGGTAGGACATTAGGGAAGAACATGGCGTGTCCTGCAAGACCTGCACCGTTTTGGTCAAACCCTCTTTTATTTTCCAGTCATGAAGAGTTCCCTGGGTCTGAGCTGCACCTTCCCAACGTGCACACCCCACTCCCAGCTCCTGGGGAAGCTGGAGACCATCAGTCTCTGGCAGAGTTGCTGGCAGATGACTGCCTTACCCAAGCTGGGTTTGGCAGCTGGTGAGCTCTCTGGGGCACCGACTGCCTTGCACCGTGGGCGGACACACCAGGACTCTGATCTCTTCTGGTCAGAGCCCCTGGGTGTTTCTGCAACCCGCTGGGGAACTCTGTCCTGGTTTCTTGTCTGTCTCCAGAGTAAAAACTCATTTTGATTTTCCCTCCCCCAGCATCCTGGGTGGCTTTGTTTAGAAGAAGTTGTAGAACCAACTAAGGACCCAGTATGAAAGTCCAGACCTTGGGCATGACCGCCCCGCGGGTGACGTGTGGACAGCCGCGTCTCCAGGAGGCTGATCTCCTGAGCGTGGAAAACAATACGAGGACAGATGGAGCCCTGGGGCTGCGGAGTGAGCTGTCAGAGGGACACCCAGAACCAGGGACACACGCTGCGTTTTCCAGCTGCTGGGAAGGCCGTGCTGTGCTGCTGGGATCTCTGCTGATGAGACCACAGCTTGGCCAGATGTTCCTCACTTTGCTCTCAGGATCTCTCTCTCTCTCACACAGAAGAAACTCTCTTCTCCCTTCCTTTTTCTTTCACTGCTTTCGAGCCTGGTTCACTAAACCATCCCTGGATCATCTGCCAGTGATGTCCTTCCTTTCTGAATTCACACCAACAGCCAATCAGGGTGGACAGTCGCTAATTCTAAGCAAGGAGCTTCTCCTTGCTCACCTCCATAGTGTCAGCATGGAAGCATGTGTCCCCCACACACATCCAACGTGTCCCACAAGGACCACTGCCTCGGTGGGGCTGCCCTTCTTTAGAATCCCAGGCTGGTTTGGGTGAGAAGGGACCTTTCAAGGTCATCTGTTCCAACCCCCCTGCAGGGAGCAGGGCCATCTGCAACTAGAGCAGGTTGCTCAGAGCCCCATCCAACCTCCCCTGGGATGTGAACTCTTTTCACACCCTTTTGTGGAAAAAAAGCCCTAGTAGGCTGGAGTTCTACCCCACTGTCTTGGTTCTTCAGGGACAGGCTCCTGGGCCAGCCCTGCTCTGCCAGCCACGAACAGGTTGGAATCAGCCAGGGCAGCTGCCCTGAGCTGGCTCTCAGACCCATCCCATCCCAGGAACATCCTGCTCAATATAAAGGGGGAATTTTGGTGAGGATAAGGCCTTCTGCTCCTGCTTGGGCTCAGCTTCCTTCTCCTGCTTCTCCAGCCTCTGGAGGGGCTCGCTCACCATCCTGCTCCTGAGGGTGCTTTCCTGCGTGTTGTGACCGTCATACATTTGCAGGGCTGCACATAACTTTATATACTTCGTATTGGCATTTAATATTAGTTTTGCTGTTTCTTTAAATCCAATTTTTATTGGGTCTCTTTTTCCAATCTTTGGATGCTGGAACAACTGCTATGGTTTGGTGTCAGATACAGGCCCAACGTAGACAACCACTTATTATACTGTTATCATGATAAATGCCTATAAAGTGTATAAAGGATCTAGAAAATCGAGTTTTCTTCTTTAACAAGTTACTTTTTTAGGTGGAGGTGTTTTTATGGCTCTGCCTGACACTGCATTATTTTTAATAAGCCGCTGATCTGCTCCAAGATCGTTGTGGCTGAAGTTTTAACAAGATAATATTTCCACTTTAGGAAATCCCCTGAAAACAAAATGTGAAATAAAAAAAGCCTGAAAGCCACTAGCCTGGTTTTCAGGGGTCCTTATTGCGCAGGGCTCCCATCGGTCAGCCAGGCTGGAGGCAGCTCGGCGTCTCCCAGATGTCAGCTCTGCTGTGCCGAGGGGTTTTACTGGGCTGGATGGGAGGAAAGCCCGGCTCGTAAAGTGAGGCAGAGTTTGCTTCAGAAATTCTCATTTCTTTATTACTCATTTCTGCTGCGGTGGGACCTCTCTCAGGCTGCCTGGTGACGCAGTGCCCGTGGTGAACGCAAACAAGCCTCTCCGTTTGATGGGGTGTTTTGTTGTTTTGGGTTTTTTTCACCTAGAAAAGCCATTTATCTGCTTCTCAGAAGAGGAAACAGCCACAGAGACCCAAACCTTTGGCAAATGGGAGGGGAATTTATTAAAATCAAAGGAAGGCTGCAGGTGTAAAGTGTTTGTCATGCTAACACCTGAACAAACACATTGCCCTGCCCTTGCTTATCTCCTTCCACTGGCTGCCTGGGTGGAGAGCAGCGTCCTGCCAGCTGCAGGCATTACCCAGGCAGTTAGGTCCGAGCAAAGGCACTGCTTCCCTGCTGCCTTATCTGGATCCTCAAAATGTGTCATTCTAGAGACCAGGGCCCTGCCAAAAGGGGGTTTTGTACCTTTGTGGTGACCAGGCTGCTCGCTGCCTCCTGTTTACTTGAGTTCCTTGTTCCTCAGAGAGAGAACCAGCCTCCTCAGTGGCCACAGCAAAGTCCCCTGTTGTCCCGCCTCTATCAATAGTATTTTACGCCTATTCCACCTTCGTGTCATCCTTCACAGCCCTTTCCCTGCAGATGTTCCATTTTCTCCTTCAAAAACCAGACTGATGAAGCAAGGTCTCTTTTTGACCCCATACCTTCTGCAGCCCAGAGTTGTGTTAGTGGTGGAGCTCTGCAAGTGTCTGAGGCGAGCACCTCTTGGTGGTTCCTGCTGCCGCGTGTTTGGTAGTTCTTGGTTGGTTACCGGCTTTCCCTTCCTTTGCCCACTTCCCAGTTTCCCTGGGAGGTCGATGTGTCTATCGAGTCGAAGCTGCCCTAGCTGCCTGGGGAGCTGGTTTGCCCAGGGTGGAGGAGGCACATGCGCTTGAAAACCAATGTACCTCTGGAGAAGCTGCCCTGGTTTTCAGTCACCTCTTTTTCCTGTTCATTGTTCCGTTTCTGGTTCATTAAGATTAGAGGTGGACTGAAGGTACGTCCTGGGAACTGCATGTCCCCGTGCTTTGGAGACCTCTGAGACACAGCTGACTGCAGGAGCAATTGTCATGGCCGAGGAAAGGGGACGGGGTCACAAATCAACACAGCAGGTGTCTTACTTTCTATAAAGAGCCCAGAAACAGAGCAGGATCCTCTCAATTTAATGCCTAGACCAGGACTCGTATACGACATCCGCGCTTAGGATATTCCTAATCCAAATAAATGTGGTTACCCGTTCTGTAAATCTCCATAAGTCCTTCTTCCTCTTTTGCACGTAATAGAAGTCTCCAAAGACTCGCAAATGTGGATGGAGAGTCTCCAAAGCACATTTTATTTGCTGATTTCCTCTGGCTCCGTATAGAACATTTTAACTTCAACAGAACATCTCAGCAGGAACTTTCTTATCGGGATTTCTGAGACTTCGCAACCGTATTCAGAACATCCAGTAGAAAGGTTCCCAAGTCTCCTGAGACACCCCTGCTTAAAACCATATTTGCTTTCCTGGCACTTTCCTCTGAGAGCCTTTGAACGTGGAAACGGTGCCACGAGCATGAAACTTTCTTCCCCCTCACCCCCCGTTGCTCCGGCAGGCGCCCAGCCTGCTGCGCTCGTCCTCCTCGTGCTGCGGAAATCGCCGGCCTGACGATGACAAAAAGGTTCCCTCCACCTCTTGTCCCAGGAAGCTCTCGTGCCCTGGGAGGTGTCTGTGTTTCTGAAGGCAGCTTAGCGAGCGCTCCCGCTGCCAACTGCTCTCTCAGAGGAGCCTCTCCGCTTGCCCCCCGCCCCGCGCTCTCCGAGGGAGCTCACAAACAGATGCATCGTGTCTGGCAAATTTTGTGACGCTAATTTCTACCACAGCAGAGATTTCTCTTTCGGTGGCTTGCTGGGATAAAACAGGGTGAGGATATAGCTCAGAAGCTGTTAAATATAAAAGAAAAGCTCTGTCCTTGCTGCAGATATGATGCGGGCTCCTTGGTGTCACTTTCGCCTTCCTAATTGAAAGTCTGATGGCTCCTCACCGTTGAGCGTTGTTAGCCTGGAGAAGAGAAGGCTCCGGGGAGACCTTCTGGGGGCCTGCCAGAAAGATGGGGACAGACTTTGGAGCAGGGCCTGTTGGGACAGGACAAGGGGGGATGGGTTTAAACTAAAAGAGGGAGATTTAGGCTGGAGAGAAGGGAGAAATGTTTTACACTGAGGGTGGTGAGAGCCTGGCCCAGGTTGCCCCGAGAGGTGGTCACTGCCCCATCCCTGGCACCATCCCAGGGGAGGTTGGATGGGGCTCTGAGCAACCTGCTCAAGTTGCAGATGGCCCTGCTCACTCCCATGCGGTGTGCACAGGAGCTATTTTTGCTTGTCTGCCTTATCAACCTCATAGGTTTTTGCCTTTTAAGTTCCCCCTTGAGTGACATTTATGGAGGGTGAGATGGTCACTGTCCCTGTGAGGTCTGAGAGACGGTGCTGTCACTTCTCTGCCGGCTGTGTGCTGAGAGCAGGTCCCAGGGCCTTCTGAGCAAAGATCTGGTGGTAAGCAGGACACCCTGTGCCCTCAGCCGCCGAGTCAGGTGAATCTTTGCTTTCTCTGCGGCTGAAGCAGATACAGGGAAATTCTGCAGCGGTGTCAGTGAGAGAATCAAGCGCCAGCGCCCAGCCCTTGCAGGTGCCTGTGGGACAGAACTTGTGTTTCCAGACCCAAAGCCTCCATCGCTGATGGAGGAAATCCTTCCCTTCAGGCAGGCGCCGTCTTGCGCTTTCAACTCTGATTTGCATGAGGAGATCTCATCCCGCTGTCAAAGCAGCAAAGCCCTCGCATTTTATACCCCGCCACAAACTCTGAATATGAGCTGTATTCCAATGCAGGAGGCGTTCTGGTGCCTCCTCGCAGAAGCTGATCAATATCTTCTCTCTCAGCCAGTGTTGCTTCTCTTCACAGCAGACAAGCTGTTGGCTTGAGGTTTCCTGGGCCGGCTTTATTTTTAGCTGGGAGTGGCATTTATTTCTCTGGAAGCTTTCCTTGCCTCGCATCGTGCGATGAAAGCTGCTTGCTGGCACCGCACTTTCTCCTCCTCGCTGCTATTTTCCCCTCTGCTGACTCTGTAGCCTTCAGAACATCAGTTTGCTTATTCAATTAGCACGCTGCCCACAGTCAGAGAGGAAAATGGCTTGGCACGCGGCGTCGTGTCGGGCACCCGCCTGCGACGGGGCCGGCCGGCACTGGGGAGGTGGGCAGGCTGGGGACGGACATGGCAGGGCTGGCACTGTGGTTTTGCAGTGCCACGGAGCCCACCGGCACCTGGGACCTCTCTCTGTGCTGGACCAGACATCTTCCAGTCCAGGTCTGCTGGAGAGAGGTGAAGGTGCCCCGTGGGTGGCTGCAGGTGAAGCGTTTCTTTGTTGAATTCACAGGGAGGGGAAAAGCCCCAGAGTTTTGCTGCTCACTCGCGTGAGGATTTTAAGGTGCAACGTAGCCGGCTCTGGTGAGAACTCAAGTGGGTCCTGACAAAGGCAATGTGAGGATGTGCTGGGACAGACCCCTTACGGTGACTGGCACGTGGCTGGGATTTCAGCCAAAGTCCTGGCTGGGAGATGGAGCTGTGGGAGACCCCGCAGCCTGAGCTAACGGAGCCGGGAGGGAACAACGGCGCAGTCTCCTGTGGTTTGCTCTCCACCTTGAGACCGTGTGTGTTCTCCAGCAGCGCAGGATCCTGCTGGTTGGCAGCGCTCTGCCATCAGAGAGTTCACCACAGGCTCCACCTCTTGCAATGAGTCCTGGTTCAGCATGTACACTTCTATTAAAAAGAGGGAGGAAAACAATAATTCATGAGGCCTATGAGGAAATATTTAAGTGTGTGGGAGCAGGCACCATTTGAGCATTGAATAAATCTCTAGGGAGCCCTGCAAATCTCTTCAGAGGTGGATGAACTCGCCTCCGTCTCTTAAACCTGACGGCGGCTTGTCTCTCTGTGCTGGAATGATTTGTGCACTGACCCCTCGGTTCTAAAAGGCAAGTCCTTCAATCTCAGAACTCCTCCCCGCCCTGAAGAGCCGTGTCCCCAGGTGCTCCCCGCGGCGCTGCCGGCGTGTCCGGCGTCCACCTCGGCGATACGAGCGTGCGCGGCAAATGTTAGCGCGGAGGAGCACCGACTGCCCGGGCGCTGGGCAGAGGTAATGCGGCTCCTGCCTCTTCTGCAGTCCGAGCATGTTCCCCGAGATAACATCCTGAGCAGGCAGGTAATAGCCGGCTCCAGGCTGAAAAGATGTGCAGATGAGCCTTCGTCCCTCCCTCCAAACCCTTCCAAATGAGATGCGTAAAACCGTCTGCTGCTGCCGCTGCCTTCTGGGTGCTGCAGGAGCCAGAGCCTCGGCGAGCTGAGTGTAAATTGCCTGTGATATTTTGAGCCTCTTTGAACTTTGCTCTTCCCTTCCCTCGCTAGATAACGTGATGGAGGGCCCGGCCCTGCGAGGTCGTAATGCAAAACTGTAGGGAAATAATTCTGCGTATCGCTGACGGGCTCTCCTGCCGGGAAGGTCTCCAGCGTGGGGCTGCGAGCGCATGGGCTCGCGTGGTTGAAAATCTCCGCGTCGCGGTGGCCAGACCCACCTCTGGGACCGCGCCGTTTCCCGCTCCTGCTCTAGTTCCCACACCCACATTGGGGTTTTTCTTTATTACTTGCTTATGTGAACCATCAGTGTGAGCCTGGGCTTCTCTCTCAGCTCAGCTTTTCCTGGAGGAGTCTTTACTCCTGGTGTTTCTCTCTAAAACTCGGAATCCTGCAGTATTTAGAGCAGGAAGAGCTGCTCTCTCCAGCGTGTGGGATGAATCCACTTCATGGTTCTTCACCTCCATGCCAGGGGCAAGGTTCCCACCCACGCTGCTGGCACCAAACCTGCGAGACCTGATGGATTTGGCTACGGTTGTGTTTTTGCCCGTGTGACAACAAATGTTGGTGCAGGGCCGCAAACTCTCCGGCTCGACCATTTGACTCGGGAAGGACCGTTCAAGTGGAAAATGTATTTCCCATTGTGGTTTTTCATGCGCTCGCTGGTAATTTCCCGTTGTCCTGGTGCCGCTGATGCTCTTGTTGCTTCCCGTGCCGCTGATATTCCCAGAGTACTCTGAGAAATATGTGATGTTGTGCGAGCTCAGACTCCTGCTCGCTTAGAGCCAGCCGTGCTATATTGCTTCAGAGGGCAGGAAATAAAGCCCTGCTGTCCATCATCCTCCCCAAAAGAAATAAAAAAGAAATTAAAATTATATTCATTCGCTTAGCATCCCATGAGGAGTAAATGCAGGTTCTTAGAGGGCTCCGTGCTGGAGAATAAATGCCTCACTAGTATTGGATGTATCGGTGCGGGGACAGGAGCCGAGCCAGCGAGGACAGCGACCGGCAGCCGAGCGAGTCCAGCAGGCCCCAGGCACGGATGGCTCCAGTAGCCCGCGTTCAGATACCACCCACTCTCCAAGGACACCGTCTGTGCAGATTTCCTGAGCTTGGGTTGTACCTCTGGCCAGGTTCTCTGGCCTTTTTGACCAGAGAAAGCAGCTGTGGGCAGGCTGAGTAGGAGCCAGACCCCAGCTGACCTTGAAGCTGCCTCCCGCAAGCTCTAAATGCCGCTTGCTTCTCGATACGCTGCGGGAAGAAGAGTTGCCCAGGAAGAAACAGCAATCCCTTGGTCTCCAGCTCTTCTGATCTCCAGAAGAAAGCCGTAACGCCGCGCGATGAGCCAAGCCTGCCGAGAGGACCGTGCCGCTTCAGGCTTCTTTGTCCCAGCACAGAGCTGGGGCGATCCCTCCGTCTCGGCGCTGCCGTTTGACGGCACCTTTGCCAAAGGAGAGAATAATTGTACAGCCCTGGAAACCGTCAGGAACGAGAATGGTCGCTTAAGTGGGACGGCCCAGGTGGGCAGCGGTGAAACCAAGTCAAGGAAGGAGATGCCTGGGCCGTACTTCTGTAGGTGAGGAACTTTGTAGGGCAGATGAGTCTTTAACTCCAAGAGTAAAGGGGGAAGATGGATTTGCTGGCGAGTAAAGATCTGGTGCCATTAGGGATTTTCCAAAGCAAAAGAGACAAACGAACAACTGAAGCTTGTTCCAAAGTGTTCTGAAGTTCAGGAGAGACTTTCCTCTTGTCTCAGTGGGCGTTGGAGCAGGTGCCCAGCACAGTCCAAGGAGAAGCTGGTCTCGATCACCACTCCATTTCTTTCTGAGGTGTTGAGGCCTCTGTGCTGACAACAGCTGACAACCAGCTCACCCTTTACGTGTCTCCACCGCGCTCCTGAGCTGCAGAGAACGACCCGTGAGGATTCCCAGCCACCTCCGCCCTCCCGAACACGCTGCAAAGCCCACGGGGAGCTTCTGGGAGAGGTACTCGCTCTCCCTCGGTCTCTCCCTCCTCTGCTTCAGCACCATAGAGCAAATCGCAGCGCTGGTGATTCAGATGAGCAGACAGCCCTGTTATTTCTCAGCCCGAGGACTCTAACATTTCCCGCCGACGGCTATTTTGGGAATACGAAGCCCGAATGTTGTGGCAGAATTCAAAGGGCCGTGAGAGCAGGGGAAGGAGCGAGCGAACCCAAGCCGCTCAACAACGCTACAAATTTGGTAACGCTCGTTTTAAACGCAGAGGGAGCTTTGATACCGCACGTGGCAGCAAAGCCTTGGCTCACGTAGGCGGCTCGGCGTTCCTATGAAAGCGTCTCCGCCGTGCCGGCGTTCGGTGGCGGGAAGCGGAGCTGGGAGCGGAAAGCGAGATAAAAACGTTTTAAAGCTCGTCGCTTTTTGCCATCTCCGCTCCAACGTTCTCCTCCCCAGACAGCTCCGGCCCGGCTCTACCTTCTGATCTCCAACCTCGCCCGGCAAAGGCACTTGGAGCACGTGTGCAGATGCCGACGGGACCGGCAGGCGGAAGAGCTGGCGGTCACAGCCAGAAGTCCACGAGGACAGCTCGTGTGCTGAAGGTGTGCGAGACCCGGCCCCCGGCGAGCAGTCGTTGTCTTCCACGCCGAAGCGCGGAGGAGTTGAACCCGGCCGTGGAATCGCATCGTTCTGCAGCAGCAGGCAGGAAAAAATAATCGCTGTCCTGTGGTCGTGATCGTGCAGGTGTCGGGTCGTGCTGGAGACCACTCTGTGGGGCTTGGTTTGATTTCCCAGAGGCAGCTGGGCATTCGAGTCAGTCGGGAAAAGCAAAATTCTGCTTTTTCGGCAGAGGTAGAGCAAGGACCGGGTTAGGATCTGGACACCTCATTTCAAAGGTGTATTTCATTTGGAAAATAACCCACAACTTTTACACTGTTGTCTTTTTGCCGCCTTCTGCCTCAGGACCCCAAGGCAGAGCGAGATTCCAACGCATTACAGCTAGCTGGGCACGTGCAGGATTTATTCACAGTGCGTGCCTTTCCTCCAAGAGCACATTTGCAATATATCGCAGGAGTGTTTGCGTTTTAGACACGTTTTCTGCCTTCTTGGGCTTCGAAGGCCCTGCCCTGTGAAATATTTCCCCGTGGCTGCCACAAGCCTTAGCGTGGCCCTGGTGCTCTGAGCGTGGCCACGCTGGCTGGTCGTCTTGAGCTGAGGTGGTAACGTCGTTCCGATGGGGATGTTTGGGAATGCGGCGTGTGTGTGGTTACTGGGAATGGAAAGGGAAGGTGTTGGGACACGTGGGGTCTGCTGCTGTCAGGTGTGGTGTAGGGACTGAGTCTGTTTGGGATTTTGGGATGTCACAGATTTCCTGAGCCCGCTCTCAGCCTGCGGGCACATATCTCCACACACCAAGTATCTGTTCACATCCATCCAGAAGATCATAGAATGATTCAATTGTTTTGGTTGGAAAAGAACTTTAAGGTCATGGAGTCCAACTGTTCCCCCATCCCTGCCAGGGCACCACTGAGCCCTGTCCCTCAGCACCACATCTCCACGCCTTGGAAACCCCTCCAGGGATCAGGGGGACTCCAGCACTGTCCTGGGCAGCCTGGGACAGGACTGGACAACCCTGGAGGGGAACAAATTGTTCCTCAGCTTCAATCTCAACCTCCCCTGGGGCAACTTGAGGCTGTTTCTTCTCGTCCTGGCGCTTGTTACTTGGGAGAAGATAGAAGGTTTTGGTAGGTGTGCTCTCAGCTGGACAACCCATGGTTTGGTGATGTGACCAGGGAGCCTGGAGTCCTGGCTCGTGTCCTTCAGGAGTGATATGGAAAAGCCAGCCCTGTGGGATACCAGCTGAGGTGTGCTTGGGCCGTACTCTGCAACTGAAGTGTATCATGGACTAGAGACTGGGCATAAATTGGGTGAATTCATTCCTGGGCCTTTAGCAATGGGTGAATTTTTCCACGGGCCCCATGCCTAGCCCTGGCTGAGCAAAACCTCACTGTGAGACCCAGCCTCGCTTGGTTCCACGGCTGCTGGTGTTTTCTAGCCCCACCTCAGCTTTCCAAAGGCACCTGGCAGAGAGCAGAAGCGAGAAAGGGAACTTCAGGAGTGAACCAGTGTCGACGTTCAACCTGAAATCGTTTGGTTTCGGCAGAAGAGGCTGATTTGAAGTGACTGACAGTGCCATGGTGACTGAATTGGGCATTGGATTTTGGAGATCTTCTGATGGCGTAGCTAGGAAAAAAAATCAGAGATTCACGAGCCCCTCCTGGACCTGAAGCTCCGGTATGTGGTACCACTTGGCGAGCCAATAGAATGGAGTGAGTAGGAAAAGAGTTAAAACCCATCTGTAATAATTTGAATTTGAAAGTGAATTTTGATTGGATGGAGTTCAGCAGCCCTTCTGTGGTTGACTGCTGCATTTATTTGTATATTGACGCCCTACAAGCGCGAGGGCTCGCCGAGTGAGTTTTCAAGCGAGGTGCTCGTGTGCTGCCCAGCAGTGAACCCTGAAGAGTTGATATTCTTGTGCAATTCACACCGTGCCGCTTTGTTCCCACCTCCCCTTAGCGGGGAGCAGGAAGGGGAACAGCTCGCAATATTATCATTTATACCGGACGGCTCTGCAGAGAGAAAGTTATTTGCTGACATTACTATTGAACATAAATAATGAATAAATTAGAGAATGTTGCCGTCTGTTTGTAGGAGAATTCTCAGACAAAGGTGAAATTCATGAAAAAAATATTAGTTGCAAATGATTTGCTCAGCTCTGGTTCTTCCTCCTGTGGCTCTGAGGGACCTCGGCTGCTCACGAGCTGATAACCTTCAATTCACATAGAAGCTCCTCTCCGTGACTTGTAGAACCAGAAGCATTTGAATTAAGAATATTTAGGGATCTTCACACCATCCTTCATCTTCAGAGTGACCTCAGAGCAGAAGGGGCTTCAGCTGACAAGAAATCTGGGTCGTTCTCCTCCCACCTTCCCTGTCGCAGACCCTCGTGTGATGCTCAATTGTGCCTCGTGACAGAGTAAGAGCAAGGGGCTCGGTCCCTGCAAGGTCCTAGACTTCGGAGGTTAAGTTGGTGAAGCTTATTTGTGTTTCTTAACCCTCAGTACAACGTGGGTGGCAGAGAACTTAAAAAAACAAACCAAAAAGCCATTTTGTCCAGACACTTTAAGGCTTACAGCACTGGTGCAGGTGCTCAGCTGCCCGGGATTTCTCCTCGTTATGTTGGTGGCACCTAATTACCATGTGGCCCATGCCCTCTCCCTGCCTAGGCCTGTTGGGATAAAATAAAGATTGTAATCTCTGCTGATCTCTCAGGGATGCTGTGAGGGACCATTATGTGGCTTTTTGTCTTAGAAGAGAAGCTATAAAAGTTCATAAGGTCTTATGAGCGATGCAGGGCAGTCTGGAGTGGTCCGTAAACGCTCTTCAAGACATTTTGGGTCAGGCGTTTGGAACCAGTGAGGGCCACCCTGCCCTCAACCCCCAGACTCTTGGGGGTTCACACAAGAGCAACGGGTTTGGCTTTGAGGTGGCTCCTGTGCCCTGGGTTTTGGCAGCTCTGGTGGAGCAGCGTGGTTTGGGATGGCGAGAGTGTCCCTGGGCAGGGCGGTCAACGTGTCACTTGTCTCTTACACAAGAAATTCCCGGGAGCAGCTTCCTGAGAACCTGTGAAGTGCTTCCCACACCTGGCCCGTGGCTGTGGGTGAAGAACTGGCCCCAGTCGCCCACGGCAGCTCCCACCACAGCTCCAGGTTTGGAATAGCCAGGCGAATCCCATCCCCTGAGGTCCTCACAGACCCGCTTGGCTCCTGTCAGGTTCCTCTTCCTCCCTGGAGCAGCTCCTAAGGATTGGAGAGCACGTGGTTGTGGAACAGGTTTGTTTTCTTCCCTCTCAGGCTTCCACAGCCTATTCACAGAATTGTCAAGAGCTGGAAAGGACCTCTAGAGATCATCTAGTCCAACTCTTCCATCCGAGATACCACTCAAGAGATGCCATGACCCAGTATCAGAGTGTTTTTTCCTCCTTGTAGCGAGAATATGTAATAATCTTTCTGGGAAGCATGTCTCAGCCTATCTGCAAGAACAATAGCTGCTTGTGAGGCCCCCACTGAAGTCAGAATAGCTGGAGGCTGCCGGGCACATAATAACTTTTTGTGCTTCCCTAGCGTTGCGTTTTCAGACTGATCTGAGGAGGAGAGAGGAAATAACCAGGGTTTTTGTCGTTTTTTTTTTTTCAATGGGCTACTTCTCAAGTTGGTGATGTTTTGAAAACCGGGACTTTGCCGTTTTACTAATCACACTGGGAAAAGCAGGATGATGCCAGGGAAACAGGGGGCTCATCTGTGGATGCTTCTGCTCTTGGGAGCAGACCACGGGAGCGGAAGGAGAGTGCAATAAGACAGTGTTCATGGCATTGAAATCAAGACTCGGGTTGTGCTTTCTCCTTTGCGTGGTTTAAATCGCAGCTTTCGACAGAAGCCAGAGCTCTTGTGATGGGGTGGGGGCCTAGATGCCGTGCTCTGCTCGGCTGGTAAATGTCGCTGCAGGATTCAGCTCTGCTGGTCTCCAAAGGAAATCATCAGCAAATCATTTATTTCAGCGTCAGGACAGGAAAAATAGCTCAGCAAATATTTCCAGGGAACGCAAAGAGCAAAAAGCCGACGGCTCCTATGGACTCCATCGTTGCATTTTCAACCCGGAGGTTTTCCTTTTGCCCTTTCCCTGATTTGAGAGAATGTGTGAAAATCGGAGTCGTTGTTAAGAAAGAAAAGCCCTTTTCCCTCCTCCTTGCCCTCTGTTGCATCTTTCCGTGCATCCTCACACGTGGCTGGACCCCTGCTTGGGAGGGAGTCGTGCCAGGCTGCAGTGCCTTCTCCGTCTGCTCCGTCGTTTGGGAAGGGCTGTGTCCTCCTCGGCGTCGAGAGGAAGCCCTGAGCGCCGCTGGGAAGCCAGCCCTGCATTACCCGTTTTTTTCCCCTCTGGTGAAAGATGTAGGGAAACAAAATAGATTTTTGGGTTGAGGGAAATGTTTCTTTGGCTCAAGACAGTGTATTTTTATCTTGCTGAAAAAAAAGGGGGAAAAATGTTTTTGGACAACTCAGACTGATTTTTTTTCTCTCTTTTTTGTTTTTTTTCAGTTCTGTCCACTTAACTAAAAATATCAATTATTTCTCTGGTCACAGGCACCCTGCCAAACTCCTGCTCCTCACGACTGGCGCTCCAGTGTAACTTTATGGATTTGTTATCGCAGCAGATGCAGCCTGGGCTGTTTGGCTTCTGTAAACAACATGTAGCTCTTCTTTACGGCTCCTCTCACCTTCTGAGAGCCTGGTGCTAACTGCAGGGCTCCCTGCGCATCTGCTGCCTGGAGCTAAACGCACCCGACCCGGCCACAACCCGGGCACAACTCCTCTGTCTGTGGGAGCTGTGTCCTTCTCAGCCTTTGTCCTTGTTCTTTGTGTTGTCCAAGGTGTAATTCAGCTGTTGCCACCATTCCCCAAACACCTAAACCCCTTGTATTTCTGGTGGTTGTCACAGAGGCCAAAGTACTTTGTGCTGTAAACCAGCTCTGGGTTTAGCCTAGAAGGTCATTAGGCTACCCCTGCCACTGAGGCTGCCTTGTCCTGGAAGTGGATGACTGGCTTGGGACTTCAAAAGAACTTTAGAGGAAAGACCAAAGCCATCAAAGCAGGTCCCAACGTTTGGAGCTTCTCCAAACCATAAACCTTGTGGATTTCATGCCTACAACTGGATTCATGCACAATCCTTTCCTCCCAGAGCAAGGCTGGCCTGACATCTCCAGACCTGGCCTTGATGTTTTGGCCTGTTTATGCCATTTTTAATTGCTTAACTTCTGTTTGCCGTAGGTTTTGGGCCGCACGTGAAGCGCTCAGGATTTGGGAATGATGTTCTTCAACCCCAACCAAGGATCCGGAGCATGATGTCCTGATGAAAAAATGATACATTCCCCGACCAGCACGTGCTTATTTGTAAAGTTCATTGCTTCTGCCGTTCGGAAGTCAAGCCGAAGTTTGCCGGTAAGCTCAGTAGCGCGGTTGGTGGCACATCATCCCTGCCACAAAGTCACTAAAAATACCCTTTCTGCCACGAGAATTCGCCAGGAAGTAACGTATGTTTTCCTGGGGTTTTGTTCATGCTAAACTTTAATGCACACTGCAGGGTTTTTTTTATTCATTAGATAATAGATACTTCAGGTAATGAAAATTCATTCGGTGTAGCAGAAATACCAAGAAGAAGTGGCTTCTTGTAACTGTTCAAGGGCTCAAAAGTGGATACTTGTATGCTTTCATGTTTGGTTCTTGTTCCACATCACTTCAGAAGCATAATTTTTGTTGACAGAAAATTGGCCAGGCTTAATAAAAGAAGGTATTTCTGTATCAGCTGCTGGGCTCTTTCGAATGCGTTGTCGTTTTAGGAGCTAATTGACTTCATAGGCAAGATACATTGGGACCCAATTTTCAAAGGCTTAGGGCTCTGTGGAAAGCTAATCCATAGGAAACTTTTCTTTTTTTTTAATACTGGCAGAGATTAAGCTGTCTCACTTCCCAGCTCTGCAAGAGGCACAGCACCAGTGCCTGTTGTTTCGGGGAGAGGAGTCAGGCGGTTAACCTCCCCGGCTCGCATCGCCCTCCCGCCTGTCGCGCGTGGGTGACACCGGGACCGTTTTGTCACTGTCTGGAGAAGAGGAGCGTCCCACGGCACCCTCTGGTTTGTGCAGTGGGAAGCGGGAGAGCTGACCCACTTGACGTAGCTCCAGATCCCTTTGGAGGTTTTTCCTCCTCCCATCTCCATGGCAGCCGCATAATTTCTGATCCCGCTTCCTCCAGAGGAACCAGAGCTCCAAGAGCTGAAGTCGCTCGATCCGAGGGAAATAGATGCGCTCGTTCCCTTGGATGTTGCCGCCTCCCATTTTGTTTTGCAAAGAGAAGCAAATCACCCAAGAAGACTTCAGAGTCAGCTTGTCGGAAGATATTATGTAAATGAGCGAATCACATGGGCTTGTATTTAGAGCAGGCGAGTGAAAAGAGGGAAGTGTTGGGTTCGAACGGAGTTGGAATTAACTGCCTGGCTTTGAGGTATGAGATTGTCAAGTGACTTGCTGGCTCAGTTGAGATGTAAGACTGGAAGAAACCAGTGTATCAAAGCGGAACTTTCCAAGATAAGAAATTATATATAGACACACATATATGCGCATAGGTATGTGTACAAAAATTGGGAAACACATAAACACACGGGCACAGGCTCATACTTCTCAGTTGTACCCTCTTGTGAAGCCACCCTGGTGAAATCACTGCGTATTTCACAAAGCTGGGGATTGTTCTCATTTAAAATGCAATAGGACAAGAAGAAACGGATTCAAGCTGCCCCAGGGGAGGTTCAGGTTGGAGCTGAGGAACAATTTGTTGCCCTGCAGGGTTGTCCAGGCCTGGCCCAGGCTGCCCAGGGCAGGGCTGGAGTCCCCCTGATCCCTGGAGGGGTTTCCAAGGCGTGGAGATGTGGTGCTGAGGGACAGGGCTCAGTGGTGCCCTGGCAGGGATGGGGGAATGCTGGGGCTCCATGATCTGAAAGGTCTCTCCCAACCAAAAATTTCTGTGATTCTGTGTATTTCAGTGAATTACAGCTTATTTATATATACTAGAAGTAGTCAAGTCCACAGGCAGCACTTGGCTTCCTGTGAACGATTCAAACCTGCCCACACCCCCAGTGCAATCTCTGCAATAGTTTGTCAGTGTCTGCAAAAGAAAATGGGCCAAACGCTCCCAAAATGTCCATCAGGTCCCTGCAGCGTCCCTGCCGTGCTGCGGTCAGCCAGATAGCCGGCGCTGCTCAGACGGGCGGAGGGAAATCCGCTTACACGGGCGCCGCACATCCCAGTTTCGGTCTGTGGCTTCCTCCCACCCTCACCCCCCTCGCCCTCTGTGACCTGGAGCTAAGCAAGCCCTTCATCTGATAACAGCAGCAAAGGTCAGAGCATTTGGTTTAGCATTTGACTGGAAGCAGCAGCAGCAGCCTGGCTCTCCGGAACGCCGGGGACGGTGATCTAGTGGCCTGTGCGCAGGACCAGGAGCTATAAATCCCTAAATCTTAATCCCGGCACTGACAATTACTTCTCCTGTGACCCTGAGTAAATTGCTTAACCTTTCTGCTTCTGCCTTTCCTCGTGGTGAAATTGGGGATCTTGCCTCGCCAGGCATTTCTGAGGGTTCATTATTTAGTTTGTGTGTTTTCAAGTGTCCTTCTGCTGGTGTCTGTTGTTTTCTGGGCACCTGTTGGTGTCTCACGCGGCCGATCGCTGAACGTGGATGTTCAGGGCCTGGTAGGGAAACCTCAGGCAGCAGTTTCATCTCCGACAGAGGTCATCCAGCAGGCTTGGGGTGGGAAGGAGGAGGAAATGCAGGAGGTTATGGGAGACCCTTGACCTGGCAGACTGTCCTTCCTGTAGGAAGTGCTGTAGGAGCCTTTCCAGAGCCGGGGGGAGAGGAGCGGGGCCATCGCCGTCTGCGGATGCTGCTGAGCATAAGGACCCTCCATCCCTTTTCTCTGCCTGGTTACCCGCTGCGGAGAGCGGGGCGGTGGCTTGGAGGTGGAACGGTGCTGCAGGTGAGCCGCTGCCTGTTCAGGTCTGCAGATAAAAAGTAGCCCAAAATCTTTTAACTTTAGAAGAGCGTGGAATCGGGGCCTTCCTGACAGTTGCACTCTGAAATGGGGGAGAAATAGAGAGGCGGCACGATGTGCTCCAACTGCTTCGCTTCTCTCCACACTTTCCTATCAACGTTACTTCATGTGCCATTAATTAGACTTAATAGTCTATACTTTATCTCCCTTGTCATAATAAATTAAGTGTGAAAAATTTCGACAAAAAAGCACTCGAGTGATCTCAGCGTTAACAAGCTCGGCTTTCCTGAGACTGGAGTTCAGCAAAGTGCTCCAGCAGCTGCTTAAAGTTCAGCGAGTGCTTAGCGGGCGCTGCAGCCGGAGACCCTCCGGGGTTGGGCTGCTCAACCCTCCCAGCTGATGTCAGCAGCTTGGCCCTGGCCAGATGACTGTCTCCATCCCAGGGGCATCGCTTGCCTAGACAAATAGTCGGTGCGTGCCTTTCGTTTCTCACTGAACTGACAAGTTGTTCATCTGGAACCTAAATTTTCCAGCTCGAGTGGCTACATTTTGGCTTCCAGATCTGGCTGCTTCTCTTCAAATTTGTAGTTAGGCAGGAGATCAGCTCCGAAAACTTTGTCTCAGGGCAGAAACTTCATTTTAAATAAGCTCACCTGAGCAAACATCATGGAAATCTCAGAGCTGGGGGAGAGCTCTCAGAGCTGCTACCCAGCTCTTTTTGGTTCCAGCTTGGGTCGTGTGTGTTCAGTCTCACATCCTCAAACTTGAAGGACATGAGCCATGAAAGTCAAAACCTAAAAGACACTGAAGGAAGAGGTCTCTGCTCTCCAGGAAACATCTAAAACTAGATCAGTACTAGATTTTGCGTAAGGTCAGTGGAGTCGGAGGCTCTGTCCTCTCCACTAAAGCCAACGGGATCTAGTTGCCTTTGAAGGTCCCCAGATCTTACCGAATGAAGGTCCTTAACTCCTTGAGGGGTCAAAACTGTGCACTAAAAAAGTATTTTCTGGAGCTATGCAATATTTTAGCTTCTGATCCTGGCCCAAATTTGGAAGAACAAATGAGTTCAAAAGAGGAAGGGAAAAAACCAACCTGAAACCCAAGTGCTCACATCTTAACTGGATCTCAAAGGGTTTGGTTTGAGTTGTGTTTCAGGGCGTTTGTTCAGCTGGGCTTCTGTTTTTATTCCGAGTGGCCTCGTGCGCTCCAAACCGAGAAGTAGCGTGGCACAAAATGATCTAAGTTATTGCCTTCAGAGCAAAACCCAGAAATTCGTGCTGCTCTAAAGGTTCCCGCTGTGCTGAGGTCCGAGGTCTGCCTGTGTCTTTCTTGGTGAGCTCCTGCAGCAGGCGAAGCCGTGACTCGAACCGAGTCGCTTGTTACTGCTGCGACCGGAATTCGGCCCCCGCTGCTGCCAATTAGAGGGCTAATTGCCAAGGGGATCCTTAACCCCTTCGGAAATTGCTGTCTGGAGGAAACTTCCTGCCTCTCTTAATGGTGCTGTGACAGCCAGCCAGGCAAGGGCTGAGTCCGGGGATCGTGTCCCAAAGACCAGAAGCAAGTTACGTACGAAACTGCTGAGTCTGAGTCCTTAAACACCTCTGGGCATGTGGCATGCCGGGCTTTTCCCGGGGCAGAAGCGTTTCACGATCTCCCCTGATGAGGCCTAAGATGATGTTATTTATTTAGAAATTCTTCCAGAGTCTCCGCTGAGCTTTCAGCAACCCATTTTTGCCATCTCCCCTCTCCATCTACACCCTCGGCCCAAGAGCTGCTTAGTTGTTAAGACCCAACAAGCAGCCAGGACTCTCACGTGAAATCAAAAGATTAAATCTAGATTAAATCGAATTGCCCACTGGTGCAACTTCCCTGAAATTGGTTAAGCTTCGAGCAGGGCTGAATTTGGCTCAGGGTCATTAATAGGTTGGGGTAGCTTGCGTTTCTCTGCCTGAAAGACTTGAAATACTCATTTATTTGTTGCAGAGCGGTTTTACATCACGGCCAGTATCTGGCGTGGAAGGAAAGAAAAGCAAACTACCCCAAATGGCAGCTGTAATCCCCAGGGAATTGTCTCCTATCTAAATTGGAGCTCCCTCAGTAGCAGAAGGCTGCAGGGAGGTATTTTATTAGGAAGGAGCGAAACAGATCTTGTGTTGTGATCAGCCGGGCAAACTCCCTCTGCTTTGGGTGGGAGCAGGATTGAATCACCGGCTAGGACTGTATATGCACCTCCACCCAAACCTGAGCCATCCTTTTGTCTCTCTGAAGAGTTCGGGTTTTTCCCCAGCTGCTTTTCCAACTTCAGTTGCCAGACTTTTGAGCTACAACTGGCAACAGAAGTGCAGCAAAACAGGGTGAAGAACGAGGATTTTCTCCTAGGATTCCTGACCCGAGCAGAAATAGGCAGTGCTGGAAATAGTGCAAACCCCATCTTCCTTGAAAACTTGCCAGCCCGTTTTTGCAGACCGTCGGCATTTGGGCAGTCCAGATGAACTCTGGATAACCACCCAAATTTTTGGGTTTGCCCATCGCTAAAAATATCACAGACTGGAGGGCACTGTTTTCAACTGAGTCTCCAAGCATTTTGAAATTCACCCAGCCCTGGTTGAAGTGATCATTATAATCTGGCAGGGAATGCAATCTGGGCTCCAAACTGGAGCTATTTTTAAAACCATCTTGCCAAAGCCCTCTTGGAAACTGAAGAGAAAACCATTTTAGCCTGAACAGAATGATCGATAATTTCTTAGCCTTGATGCAGGATTTGTTTGCGAGAAGAACGTACAATAGCACGTCTCTCTGTGGAAACCCCGTACGGCTGAGCGATCGGTGAGGTTGGTAATCTTGCTGGAGAGTCCGAACTAATAGTAATACTGATTTTAAAAGCCTCCCAACTCTGGTATGAATTTTAGTTACCACCTACTCCCGGCCTCCCACGCGCTCCAGGAAGGCAGCGAGCTTTCCCAGCCGCTCTGCAGCGAGCTCTTCCCAAGCACGAGGACAGTTCTGCTCTAAACAAGGTTTAGAGGTTTCCCAGGCAGGCCCTCGATGATCTGAAAGTTCTTTTCCAACCAGAACGATGGTGCGATTCTGTGATTCTCAGACTTTACTACTGTTCCTTACAATGCACAAGGCCAGAGGTGTCGAGCCGTGCGGTGGGCGCGTGCGCCCGCGTGGGATGATGAAACGAAGGGAAGGAAGCTCGGTTGTGTTTGATGCTTTGGGGAATTGCCTTCCCCCAAAAACTTGTCAGTCCCAGACAGATTTTTTAAAAAACAACCACTAATG
Source organism: Baryphthengus martii (assembly GCA_013396935.1). Taxonomy (NCBI): domain Eukaryota; kingdom Metazoa; phylum Chordata; class Aves; order Coraciiformes; family Momotidae; genus Baryphthengus; species Baryphthengus martii. The sequence continues at coordinate 96,227 of VWZK01002685.1, forward strand.
AGCTTGTGAAAGTGGTGGTGGGTTGGTTGGTACCAGGGCCTCCCAGCTTGGGGAAGCTGAGATGGGACCTGCGGAATGGGAGAGAGGAAGGGTGACGGGAGGGCGTGATCAGGGCGAAGAGGACCCTAAACAGAAATAAGTGAGCAGGGCGTGAAATCCAGAGAAAGCCCAGGGTGAGCTGTAGCCCAGCGAGTAAGTTGAGAGCAGAAAACGACAGCAGCGTCACCCGTCTTGAAGTGCGCGGGCGGAGGGGCTCCGGGGCGCGGGTGGGTTGTCGGCAGATCTCGGTACTGGTTTTATCTTCTATCTGCACGAGACAATGATGGATTATCTGTGTTTAGCAGGGATTTATGAGCCGACCAGGGATATTTAAAGGACTCAGCGGTGCATTTAATAACCAAACATTCCTCCTGATTAGTGCTCGTTTGCTCTCTTGAGGATAGGGCTCCCTCTGACTGAGATTTTTAAAAAACACTCGTGTCTCCCTATAGCTTGTGCCAGAGTCCTGGGACACTGTGGATCTCGGGGCTATCTGAGAAAGTCGTTTTGCCTGAGAGTGAATGAACTGTGTAGTTTGTGTTCTATTAGTTGCTTTTAGGAGGATGCAAAACTTGGAAAGCAGAAGTCCTGCTGATTCTTCATTAAATTGATTTTTTTTTCCCTTTCTTCATCAGATTTATCAACTCTCGGCACTTTAATGCGATCGCTTAGCCCTTTGTAAAAGAGAACGAAATCGATCCTGTGCAATCTGCATGATCTTTGTCCTTTAAATAAGAATGGCAAGGAATGAACTTGTGCCACTTGGCTGCGTTTGTCCTCCTCTTTTTTGAGTTGCATTTTCCCAAATACACCGGCCTGGATTATCCTTAGCTGTCTATCTGATGGGCAGAGAAGAATCGGAGCATTAGCGATTGGGAAAAGAAGTGTTATTTTTGGTCTTGATAGTTCACTCCTAGAGAGCTTGCTCCTTGTCTGCTACTTCTGGTCCCCAAGCTGACCAGGCATCTGTGGCATCCTGGGAGAAATGGGTTCCTGCCTGTCCCTGGCCATATCCCACTGGCACAGAGAGCTTGTGGAATCCCCTTCTCTAGAGACTTCCAGAACCCGCCTGGATCTGTTCCTGGGTGACCCTGCTCTGGCAGGGGGGTTGGACTCAACCAGCTCCAGAGGTCCCCCTTCCACCCCCTGCCATTCTATGGTTCTGTGATCCCTTCTTCGGAATCCTTTAAGCTTTTTGGGATTCCCCCTAAAGAGAGGAACTCAGCCTTCACCTCAGTCTTGCGAAAGTTTCTCTTTTCGACTCTAAACCCCTCAAAACCTCTTAAATCTGGAGGAGTACCTCAGTCATCTATCCCACCGCCGCCCTCGACTCGCGGGCAGGCAGAAAGTGACTGCGGCTTTGCATCATTTTTAACCTTCTGCTCTGAAAGCGGGATTTGTATCGGGAGGCCGCCGACTGATGAATGGCGGCTGTTTCCACCTCCTTTGCTCTGTGGCAGCCTTCCTGAGTTAATCACCATTAGACCGACACGGGCAAACAAATCTTTCCCCTCAAGACTCAACAGCCTTGTGTTCTCCTAGACCACAGGTTACTGTCACACGGCGGAGGAGGGAAAACACTGAGGTGCTTCTTCAGGCTTTCCTACAAATCACCCCATCGCCGAGAGGGATTTACCACCCTCGGCAGAGCAGGGGCCAGTTCCCTCCTCAGAAGCCTCTTGTCTGCACGGTGGCTTTGCCGCCTTTCGCCAGGCTCCTCAAAGAGGTGTTTTAGAGGTAGGTGCCTCAACAGCGACCAGATCGACCTTAATTTCATAGCCTCTTCTCCACAGTAAGGAGAAAATGCTGCCTCCCTCTGCCCCCCGCTGCCTGCCTCCGCCACCTCAAGGACCCCCTCCATCTTCAGCGAGGACCTGCAGAAGTTTTCACCCGTCTCCCCCACCACCCACCCTTGCTTTATTTCCCTGTAAGAGTCGCAAAACTTTTGACGACCTTGCCTTTTGCTCCCGAAGAAAGGTTAACAGCCGTCGGGGCTTTCTGGTTTTCCTTCCCCTTCAGAAAGTCAGCTTCGTTTCGATGACAAAAATAAACAAGGCAGTGGAAGTGTCCCCACGGACCCCCGCCTGGTTCAGCTCAGCAGAGGGGCACTTCACCCCCTTTCTGTTGTCACTTTGGCTCACGGCTGAGCCCTGTGCTTGAATTTCAATGCTTTTGTTTGTTTGTTTTATTTGGGCTCGATTTATCTCGGAAGTTTATCCTGCTAAGTTTCCTTCTAAAGCTCATTCTTTACTGCATCACAATCAAAACATTATACAACCCGTGGCTCCCTCCAAAAGAAGACTTTTGATAGCAGTTCATATTTATGAATGTTGTTTGTGTACTGTGCTATTCTAATGCCCTGCAAATAAAAACCTTTCTATTCTCCGTAGCTCCGTCTAAAGCTTGAATGCCCCGTCACAGAACCAGCCCTGTCTAGCGTGTGGCAGATTGACACAGGCACAAATTCGTTCTTATTTGAAATACCAAAAATAAAAGTGCCTTCTGTACTTTCTGCAGAATATTCCACCTTGAAATGGGTCCAGGTAGTTTCGCTGTAGACGCAGATGAATTTTCTGCTGTTGGTTTTGCTGCAGTTCTTAAATGTATTATTCATTCAGAATGATTGATTTGCTGTTCTGTCCACATTGCTTAAAAGCCACCGTCTGTTCGTCTGTCTGGTAATCTATTTTGGCATCTTGCAGAGAGAGAGCTATAGAAAACACTTTTTGTTTCTGTTGAAGTGGTGACCAAAAAAAAGGAAAAAAAGAATCATAAAAAAGACCTGCTTGATCTTTGGATTCATATACATAAAAAAAAAAAAAATCGATCCCGCTGAGATGGCTGAAGAGCCGCAAGGGCAGGTTTTTATATTCTGCCAGCGGTGCAGTTGTTTCTGCCTGATTAGGGGGACGCTGGGGCAGGGGAACCAGGAGGAGACGCGGCGGCAGAGGAAGAAGTTGCTCTCCATAAGATCATGACCTCCATCCCAGTGTCATTTCACACCTCAGGCAGTGATCTTGTTACAGCTCATAAGCGGAGCGAGGTCAGCCCTGGTCAGGCTGAACGCTTGAATAGGAAACTTCTAAGGAAAAAAAAACCAACTCAGGCGCTGCAGAAAGCGGGGCTGGTGGCAGGGTAGGTGACATTATTCCCTTGGAGTCGGCCAGACGTGCTCTGTGAAGAAGGCTCGCTCAGCATCCGCCGTGACTCCGCTCCGGCAGCTAAAGGCGCTGCCTCGCGGGTGACTCAGGCCCAGAGGCAGCGAGGGCTGAAGTTTATTATGAACAACACTTCTTCCCGCTTCTCCCCGCAGCAGAGGTGCTAACCCCTCTGGCCTGCCCAGGCTCCGCGCTGGGTGATGACATGTGTCCCCAGCAGCTCCCACCCGAGAGGTCACGCTCTGCTCTACGTTCCTGGCAAGAGTTGGTGACAGGCTCCGTCCCCAAGCACCCTGCATCTCGGGGAGGAGGGAAATTAAACCTCTGTCTTGGGTGAGAAACCCCTGCTGCTTTGGAAGGGCTCTTATTCAAGAAAGGGAAATAGTGAAAAGCCAAGACACGCTCATGATGAATCGTACAATTGTTTTGGTTGGAAGAGAACTTTAAGATCATGGAGTCCAAGCATTCCCCCAGCCCTGCCAGGGCCCCACTGAGCCCTGTCCCTCAGCACCACAGCTCCACGCCTTGGAAACCCCTCCAGGGATCGTGGGGACTCCAGCCCTGCCCTGGGCAGCCTGGGACAGGCCTGGACAACCCTGCAGGGCAACAAATTGTTCCTCAGCTCCAACCTGGAGGAGTTCTTCACAGCTCCATCCCCAGCACAGCAAACAAACGGTCACAACCAACCGTAAACTCCACTTTAAAGAAAAGTCTTTGTGTTTTACACTTGCTTCTCTGGTCACCCCGGCGCGGCGTCAGGTGAACGATCGTCATTTTCTGAAACAGACTCTCTCTCCAGTTCCTTCATTTGTGTTTGTTGCTGTTGTGCTTCTTCACCTGCTGGCCTTTATCTCGCAAAGCAAGGTGACTTCAAAGGCAGCTCGGGAGGTCTGCAGCGATTTTAATGACGAGGTGAAGTTGGAAGGTCTTGTGTATGATGAACTTAATGGGGCATTCTTCTCATTTACGCTGACATCCTTTACATGGAGTTCTGAGAAGGAAAAGGTGTGGACCGGTGATCGCCGGCGATTGATTTATTAGGGAATAACTGCCCCTGAGCTGGAAGCGAAGGCCCAGCGAGGCAAACAAATACTTAATAAGCCCAGGTAATCCTACCAGAGTTACAACAGGCTGAAGTGCCCATTGTCTTCTCCCACCTGCTTTACTTTGCTCCGTGAAGCCATCGGGTAAAGAACAATGACAAGAATCAATAACAGAGCTGGGTGAATAACTGAGATTTTTAGTTTTCCTGGCTAGGCTGAAAAAATCATCAGAGAAATTCATTTGCAGTTGACCTGCAACGAATTCTTTCCAACATTTTTGGCAGTCATTTTAAGTTAACTGCAGCGTTTGCTTCAGCCTCAGGTTAAATATTTTTTTCTTTGACTTCAGCATCTACACGTTTTTCAATTAAAAAATAAATTGAAAGAAATACCAGGAGCGGCAGAAGCTAGTGGAACAGAAGTGGCACTCATTTTTGTTTTCAATACCAAAGTGGAAGGTTTGGATTGTTTTCACTGGCTTTTGTTTGCAGCGGCACAAATAATCCGCTGGAATTGTCAAACCGTTTTATTGTCACCAAAGAAAAAACTACGGCCGTGAAGGGATTTGCCAGGGCTCGAGTCATCGGGAGCCGCGTCCCCAGGGTCGGTGCTGAGCTGTTTCTTCCAGACACTTCATGCTGGTGTAGAAAAGCCAGGGTGATCTGGATGGGACTGTTAGAGGCGCACGGCACAGCAAGGAACTTCCCTACGGAGCGTTCTGGGGAGGCACAGCTCTTGTGGGATTTCAGGGTCCTTCTGTAGAGATAAAACTAATGCCTGAAGGACCAAAAATTAGTTTCTTTTGATTAACTTTTTTTGGCTGTTTTATTTTTTCAGATTAAAGTGTCACGCAACTCCCATTGGAAATATTTTCTGCACCGGTTCCGAAGAGCGGCCCGATTCCAAGGTGAGGATGTAAATCCAGCCGTGCCGGCTTTCCCAGAGCCCGGACCGGACTATTTTAAGGTTGCGCCAGAAGACAGACAATACCTTGGGGTTGGTCAGGAAACGGAGTCAAACCAAGAGCCCAAGTTAGCATTGCCAGCCAAAAATAAGCGGCTGAGTAACTACAAGTTATAGAGGAAATAGTTTAATACTTTATTTTTTTTCCCAGGAAGTGATGTCAAGCTGTTGTCGATGCGAAGCGGTGGAACCCGACGGGCGATGCAACGGCTGGGAAGTCTGTAAGTGTCTGCAAGAACCCCCCCACCACTGCCTTCTAGACGAATTTGGCCACTCACCTCCCCTCTGCTTCCACCCTTCCCTGTTCATCCCACAACACCCTGTCACGTGGGGACCTGAGACACTGAGAACGAAACAACTTTGTCCAAGTCATGTGGAAAGCCAGGAATACGGCTGTCCCCTGGGCTTCCTCGTCATAGGCCGGCCTGCCACCGGGAGACCTGTGCTTTTCGGCAAGGTTTTGGGGCTGCCACGCTGCAGTAATAAGATTGTTTTGGACTGCCTGCTTGTTTGTCCTATTTACAAACAAGTAAGGAAAAAACAAAAGGTCGCCTTTTTCTTTTCGGAAGGTGCTTCCTGCAACCCAGAACCACCAGGTCTTTGTCTTCACTTCCATATTCCCACTTACAGTAGGAAGGCTGCCCCATTCTGTGATTCTGTGATTCTCTGATGCTATGATTAATGATTCTACAGGTCTATGATTCTATGATTGATTCTGTGGTTATTTTTGATTCTATGACTCTATCATTGATTCTCTGATTATTTTGGTAAAGCAACCATCAAGTTCAGGAATGGCAGGCAAGTAACCTGAAGGGTTGGTGCCCCAAGAGTTGTCTGATGAGATGAAGACACCATGGGTGCAGCAGAGTAGCCTTTCAGTAGGGTCGTCGGGAGCCCAGCCTTGTAGGAAAGTACATGGCTGGACTTAGTGCATAGAACCAGTTAAGCTGGAAATGTCTGAAAAAACACTTAGCAGAGGAGAAGAGGGAGGCAGTGGGAGAATGGAGCTGCCTCTGTAGGGAAGACCCCAGCAGCGTTCCTGGGTAAGAGCTGAGCCACTCCAGGGCTGCGCAGACACCTGTGAAAAAATGGCTAGGCCGAAAATTGTTCACTTGGGTCACAAAACAGGCAGATTCACAAAAAATATTGAGTCTGTCTCCTCATGGCCACCAGACTCCAGAGGGAGAGACGTGTGTTTCTGAACGTGAAGTGGAAGCGGGGTGCTGTGACAAAGTGGTGGCAGCGCCGTGGAGTTAATATCCTCCTTCTCCGTGGCCGTAGTTTGAGATGCGTTACCGGGCGAGGAGACCAGCGAGCCTGGCGCGCGCTGAAATTCCCCGTAACTTTGTTCACAGTGGGGCGCGCGCTCACGCTGACCATCGGCCGCCGGATCCACCTCTCGGTGCGCCTGAAACGCAGCTTTTCATGTTCAAAGGGGACGGGAGATTTGAAGGTTTGGAGGCTGGCGCGGGGTGTGAAGGTGCCTGCCTCTGATCTTCGTATGCCTCAGTTCTTCCAGGAAAACCCAAGCTAATTGCTGTTTTAAAAGACTATTTAATTTTAAAACCTTCCCCCCCACCTCTTCCCATTACTAAGCCGGCGTGGCTTTCATCACAGAGAAGGTATGTGCCATGTGGAGAGAAAGTGAGGGAACGTGAGGCGGGCTCTGGCGTGCACTAAAAATAGGGTGTTGGGGGGGGAAAGCCAAGGAAGTCACTTCACAGGAGATAGGGATTGAGTGGCTCCCACTCTGTGGGGCTTTACTGAACCCAGCTAATTAATGTTTGTAAAGCACTTTGAAGATGAAAAGCCCCAATTTATCACTAAGTTTAATTATTTGCATCGTGTTACTTAAGACTTTGGCTAGCTACCTTCAAACGCCACCGCGCTCTTCCCTCTCAATGGCGGGCGAGACGAGTTTCAGAGTTTCTTGAACTCCGTTCAAGGCAAGAATCCTAGAAATTGGTGTGAGGGCCCTGAGCTGGGAGCAAAGCCGCGGTGACGCCGCGCACCGGCACCTCCTGGGCTGCGGCTGCTGGGTGAGCTCAACACGTACACCTTGGCTTTGACTTCACCGGGCCTGGGCTTCTCAGAGACACTTAAAGAAGAGTTTCTGTTGAGTTCCAGATGAATTCCTGCCCCGCTTTGATATCCAGAGTGTAATGAGGGCTCTTCTACGCTGATAATCAAACCCAGTTTTGGATAGGGTCGCATTTACAGCTGACGGTCCTGTTTCTAACGCAGGCAATTAGCACCAGTGATAGAACACAAACTTTTGCTGCTGACGGTGCTCATCCCGGTTGGCAACCCTGTTGGCTAACGCATGTTAAAAACACGGGTGCAAACTCTGACGGAGATGAACCGACAGGAGGAGACGTGAGGAATGCGATCGCCTGAAGAGCTTTTTGGACGAGAAAGGCTTTAAATAGATACGAGTGAATCCACTGGGCAGCTCATCAGATGAGATAAATCAACGTGGTGCCACGGCCTGCAAACTTGATTTTGAAACAGGCCGATGTTGTTCGCACTGATATAGCCAGCATTGTCTCTTTTTTTTTTTTTTTTCCCCAGCTGAAGTAGTTAAAAGATCCCTCATCACATTATTACACCTGTCTTTGCAAGTGAGGCATTTTACTTCTTCAAATAGCATCCCTAGGGGACATTTAATTCTGAATGATTTTCTCATTAAAAAGTATAGTTCTAGTCATCAGAAGCAGAATGTCCTGGTAAAATAGGACATGACAGGGCCAGAGATTTATGGGTTCCACACAAGGATTGAAATCTTGATTACCGAAGAGAAGTGTCTGTAGAATTAATGATAACTTTGGGCTCTCCACTCATCTCGGTGGGATGCTGCTCATCATTTTCTGATGATTAAAAAGGAAAGTGATCCTTAGCACTTAGGTAACTCTAATCAGCAACGCAACATTAGCTCTAAGAATGAAACGGCGTCATCAGACTGAGGGAACTCGGGGGGTTTTGCCCAAATCGAACTTGGAATTAGTTCGGGAAACTCAATTTGCTGCATCCTCTCTGCACCTCCTGATTTAGCTGCGGATGAGAGCCCTGAAACATGGAGAGCATCTCCAAATCTCATAGTTTCGAGCGCTGAAACATGGAGAGAATCTCCAAATCTCACAGTTTCGAGCCCTGAAACATGGAGAGCATCTCCAAATCTCATAGTTTCTCAGGAAAAACATTTTCTCACCAGTAACTGGCAGTCAGATCTGACCCTCTGCTTCTGGGAGGGGATTTCAAAGGCCGGGCAGGGAAGGCTCCTTGTAAGTAAGAACTCTTTGTGGACAGGAGCCAATATTTTCCTTCTCCTTCTTTAAGGAAGACCCTCTTCTGCCACATCACCTCTTGGAGAACTGAGGCTGGATCTTTTTTGTTCCGGCAGAAGGCAACTGGGGTCACCTCCAGCATCAGGGCACTTCTGCCACGGGCAGCGACTCCCTGAACGGCCCATTTTGTTCCTCCTTTTCCGCGCCGCGTTCCGCCCTTGCTGCGCGCTCACCGGCCCCGCGGAAATCGATGGGAGTCCCGTGTTGGAAGAGGCACGGGAAGTGCAACCGAGATTTGCACCACGGATTAAGAGATTCTCAGTGCTGATCAAAGAAGAATTTTGTCCGAGGTTTGTAAAGCGCTTTTGAATCCTGCTTGATGAAAGGCTCTATAAAAATGTAAAGCTGCTGTTGTTGTTAGTGTTCCCTTGGTACACAACGGGAGGAAAGGAGCTGAAATTAAAGTCACATATATTAATATTGATTAAGAAATGAGCATAATTCTTCTAGAATTTGATCTGCCTTTCATTCCGTGCACTTGATCCTCCATTTTCAAGCAGGGCACAGCTCCGTCCTGGAAAATCACGGCCCTGAACTCCACCAAACCGCAACTCCAGATTATATATTATTATATGTAATTTTGGAAATCTGTCTGGAATACACCATAAAGCGAGAATAAAAGAAAAACTGTAAGGACATTTGTATTTGTCAGCGCCTCCCCAGACAGAGCCCCGAGGATATGATATTCTTAGAATAAAGCTTTCATTTCACAGCGCATCAGTGGGAAAATTAACAAGCTCTCCTCGTACTGTTCCATAATTCATTTTCTTTGTTTTAGATATTGAGCTGAGCTGGTACAGGAACTTAAATAGACTGGGGAGATTTTAAACACAGATTTGGGCGCTGACTGGTTGGTGTTGGTTACTTTTGGTTTGCTCTTTTTCCTTCTCCCTTCTCCTGCAGCTTCCACGTATCTAAATAAGAAGTTGTCTCATTTTATTTTAGCTCTTGCCTTTTAAATGGAAAGTGCCAAATTCTGTTATGATCTCAAATGCATCAGAGCGGGCTCACCTCGCGTGGTTCAAGGGATGGAAACCACGTCTCCTCCAGCACCGGGAGTGATGTTCTTTCCATCGATTGGCAATTGGGAGACCAAGACAGCAGAAAGCCCTGAGAGAGGTTGCTTGGGGTGAGATCAGCTGCCACCCCTGTTCCAGCTGAGCCTCAATCAACCTAAAATTGACAGCAGTTTTTGAAATTCTGGGGGAAAATGTGGTTTTCCTGGTAGAAAATAGCCTGTTAGGGACTTGGGCAGCTTGGGCTTGCTTCCTTCGGAATGTTTCCTTTGGTTACACCTATTCAGTGTTTACGAAAATGGAATCCCCCCAAAGTAGCGCTGTGTCCATCTCAGCCATGGACAGCGGTGCTGAGCCAGAAGGAGGGCACAGTTTGAGATGCTCCCTGTCCTCAACAGTGAGAGAAAGATCACTTTATACTTTTAAATGCACTGGCAGCTGAGGGAGTCCGGTGATCTAGATGTCTTCAACACCCTTATGCAAAATATCCTTAGTAGCAGTGAAGACTGGGGACAAATGTAGAGACAATGTCCTTGTTATGAACTAAAAGTTCCCTAGTCCCCATCCCTGGAGGGGTTTCCAAGCCCTGGAGATGTGGTGCTGAGGGACAGGGGTCAGTGGTGCCCTGGCAGGGATGGGTCAAGGGCTGGGCGTGATGGTCTGAAAGGGCTCTTCCAAACGGAACAATTCTGTCTTTCTATGAAAAAGTGGAGTTGCAATTGAGACAGCTGACAAAATTACATTCTTTGGGCACCTGTAGTAGGAAGGCCATCCCTGTTCCCCACAGATAACTTCAAAGACTTCCTTGCCACATCCGCTTCTCCATCTGTTTGCAGTCGGTGGCACCTCCCCGTGTCAGGCTGCTGGGTTTCCGAGGCGGGAATGTGAGGCTGGCTGAAGCCGGTGTCGCTGCCATGTGCGGAGATGCGCCCAGCTGGTGGTTCTCAAGCAGAAGCGATGCTCTCTAGTCCAGAGAGATCTCTTTCCAGATGCTCATCTACACAGTGGCTGGCATCATGACGACACGAATAACAGTGGGAGCAGTGCAGAGGGAAAACGTGTCCTTCCCTAGAACAAGCTGCCTCCTCCTCACCACCAGTAACAGCACTGGATTGTTCTGGATTGTGAAAGAGATGAGCCTGGTTTGGCCCTCAGTTCCCGTTGACTTCTGGTGTCAGCGTTGTTCAGTGCTCCGTTGGAGTGAAGCTCTGCGGGAGCTCTACCAAGAGAGGATGAGGAGGCTCTGATGGTGTTAACCCCCTTAGATGTATGGCTGTGGTACTGCCTGTCCAGAGGGTCACCACCACCATTGCAAGCCCAGTTCCTGATGGGTTCTGCTGTCTGCTGGAAGATCTCCTCTTCCTCATCCTACCTACAACTAGTAAGTCGGTCTGTAGTGGACACTTCTTACTCTATAGCTGAAGACACGACGTCCTCTTCGATTGGGTACCTGTACTTGTGTTAGCTGTGCACACTTGGAATATTTCCTTACATAACTGGGCACACTTGGAGTATTTGTAACACCTCTCAGAACCCTGTAAAATGGCGAAAAACAGTGGGCTCCAAAAGTTAAAGCAAGATCAAGGAAAAGAAACTGTACTGCACTTTCGCAGTTCAGCGAAGCTGCTCTGTGCCACAGCCACAACCAGCCCTCAGCCAGCCCCGGCCTGTCCTTTGATGTGTGTAAAATGTATTTTTAATTTCACTGGGCTGCTGCTCACTCTCATTTGAAAGGGTGTTTGACAGGGTACCTGGGAACGGCGAGGTTGTCTCCTCTGCGCTTTTCATTGTTTTGCTACCACCGTCGTGTCACCTCTTATTTTTCTCTTGTGTAAAACACGGTCTGAACCTCCGGAATCCTTCCCCACAGCGACCTTTCCATGTCTCTGAACATTATCGTCACCTCCTAGACCTCTACTTTGGCTGCTATTACTTTTTTGACAGTTCAGGAATGAGCGTAGCCAGACCCGACCGAGGGGTTTGACGCTGGGCATGCCCCTGCGTTTACAAATGCCATCTTGATGTTTCTAATTACAAAATCTTCGTTGCAACCTCTACTATGTGGACGTGCCTCAAAGCCACTCTTCTGCCTGTACTGGGAAAGCGTCACGCTCCACCAGCAGCCTTGTTTAGACAGGGGCTGTGGAGCCTGCCGGCGATTTCTGAGCGGAGGAGACGACGGCAGCGCGAGGCACCCACGAGCTGCTTGCTGGGATCTCCCCATTTAGGGAGGGGATCTTGCTCGGCGCCGGCTTTTCGCTCGGGGCTTTGTGTTCCCTCCAGCAGATGGAAGTTGGCAGATGGCGGCACCATTTTGCTGTTTAATTATTGCGAACGCTGCGCGCTAATCCACCTTTGGCGCTCGGCGACGGGACGGGGCGTTCGGGGGCCGCATCCCGTCTTTGATGCGCTGCTTCGTTGTTTCCTCCTGTGTAAAGCTGTAGAGATGATGCTGGTTTGCGGTGTTTAGACCTGCCCCCTGGTCTTTCCGTGAGTCTCCCCGGCAGGGTTTGTGCGGTGGGACTACCTGCCCGACACTACCTGGCTTTAAACCAAAGGGACCATCCGCAGCCTTCGCTCGTGTGAATGGTCCCTTTGATTTGCACCACCAAGGGACAGAAATCTGTCTTGTCAAGGAAAGAATGAAATCATTTCTTGCTAGTAGCAGTAATTAAAATTGGTGAACGTTTGAAGCTGATGGAAGAGTTGGAAACGGTGATGACTTCTCACTGAGTGAGGACTGGGGGTTGTCCATCGTGGTTCTTCGGCAGAACGGGAGGGACAAGTCCGGACTGTAGCACAGTTCCAGCCTCTGGCAGGAGGGAAGGAGTTTGTTTGTCATTGATACTGGTGGTGACATGCTTTGATTTTCTCAGTGCTCTGAATTGAGTTGGTTTTTTTTAGAAACTTTTTGAAAGGATTTCCCTCATTTCCAGCTACTAACGTTGGGTTTTTGGCAGTTAAAAATTTGTTATAAGCCATTCTTCTGCCTGGGCTGAGGGTTTTGTGAGACTGTGGAATGTCAGCAGAGCCCAGAAAACATCGGTTCCACCGTTCATGACGGTCCACAGGATCATGACCCAGTCCAAATCAAACCTTGATCTCACACAGCCCCCAGACCACCAGCAGCAGGTCCTGCTCAGACGCATGACCCATTTCTTCAGGTGCTGACCGGGTGATGAGTGGCTCCCCGCGGCCGGGTCTTGGCACAAGGAACTGTGCGGAGGCTCCTCTGCATGGAAGGGCTCGGATCCTCGGGGTGAAGGACCAGCTGTCCCCAGGGGCTTTGGGTTCAGGGAAGGAAGAGCAGTTGGACCAACAGGAGGGGAGGAGCATTTCAGAGCACTGCATCTCGGCCCTGGTGAGGCTACAGCTTGAGCACTGCGTTCAGTTTTGGGTGCCACAGTATAAAAAAGAGGTTCTGGAGTGGGTTCAGAAGAGGAAAACCAAGCTGGTGAAAGGTCTGGAGAAAATCTCTTCTGAGGAGCACCTGAGGGAGCTGGGATTGTTTAGTCTGGAGAAGAGGAGGCTGAGGGCAGACCTTATCGCTCTCTACAACTCCCCGAAGGGAGGTTGTAGTGAGGTGGGGGTTGGTCTCTTCTCCCAGGTAACCAGTGATAGGATGAGAGGAAATGGGCTGAAGTTGCACCAGGGGAGGTTTGGGTTGGATATTACAAAAACTAGTTTTACTGAGAGAGTGGTGAGGCCTTGGAACAGGCTGGCCAGGGAAGTGGTGGAATCACCATCGCTGGAGGTGTTCAAAAAAACACGTGGATGTGGCGCTTCAGCACATGGTTTAGGGGTCATCATGGTGTGTAGTAGATGGTTGGACTTGATGATCTGGAAGGTCATTTCCAAACTTCATGATCCTAGAATTCTATGATTCTCTCCTGCTGATGGGCCAACCATCCAGTGAGGAATAAGAAGCGAGGAGACGATGCCACGTTGCTGTGAGGGGCTGGAGTTGTGAGAGCAGCCTCACAAACCAGCTTTTGCGACAAGCAGAGTTAGAGAGCAGAGCCCACGTTAACCTGTGGATTGGCTTAAAAGGAAAAGCAGCAACAAGCAGCACATTAATACAACTTAGTGAGAGAACAGCTACCCCGAGCTGCCCTGATTGGAGACAATTGGCAGAGCCTGGGATGTAAGAAATCACTTCCTGCAGCAATTTCCTTTTATTAAAAAGGCATTGAGAACATTCAGAAGCTTTTCATTTCTCAGAGACCTTATTTTTAACTCTGTGCTCTCCTCCAAGCAACTGCTCAGCCTGGCTGAAGGTGTGGCCATGGCCAGGGGGGATCTGATCGGAATATGGATGTTTGCCATCCCGGTTTGTCATCCACAGGATGGTACAGAGATTTTCTTGAAGCTTGAAAATTCATACGGCCGCTCAGCAAGCCACCTGGCTTTCCAGCACTTCAAATGCCTGGGTGGGAAAGCACAATCCTTCACAAATCCAGCTCCATAAACGTAGCCCCCTCATTTCTAACAGAACTGGAAATAGTTAAATCTCCAAGATCCACAGAAATCTAAAATATCGCTGAAATAAAAGTCCAAACCACCTTAAACCAAGTCCTGGTCTACCCTCCCGGGTGGGGCTCTCCTTGGTGACTGGGAGTTTGGCTTTTTGCTTTCTTTGTTTCATAGTAAACTATTCAAAGGAAGGGATTAAACCCAGGGTGTGTTTCTGAAGTACCTGAAATGAATGTTTAGTTCTGTTTCATTTTCTCACGTGGGGGAAAAAAAACCAAACAAACAAACAGGAGAAAAATTCGATTTGGGTCAAAATTTGGGTCGAATATTTTGCTGAACTAAAAATAAAACAATTTCATGGGAGCAACTGCAGGCTCCATTTCTTTTGATTTAAGTAGCCTTCTAACCTAAGCATGAGCGTGAAACAAGCAAACAAAAATATAAATATCCTTTCTTGCCAATATGGAGGAAGGACTGAAGTTTTTGTGGTTTTCCCCCTTTTTTTCCGAGAGGGAGAAACTAAAACCACTTTGACACGTGACACGGGGGCTCGAATGTTTTCTCCCAAGCTTTGAATTTTTGTTATCCTGGAATAAAGTGAAGAGAAATGTTCACCCAGCTCTGACCTTGGTACTTTAGCAGAAAACTGAGGCCCATCGTCCCTCTCTCCTGCGCCGATCGTCTCCCGTGGGTTTTCTCTCCAAAACACAAGTGAGTGATGGTGGCACCGGATGAGGTGTGAAATCCTCCGGCACGCAGCGCTGGGTAGCGCTGGGACAGCATCACCAGCTCACTCTTCCAAGGTGCATGTTTTCCCCAAGAAAACCTATTTTTTTTTCAAGTCAAAGATGACTTTTTCTGTGTGTAAAATTTTGTTACAACCTAAAGAAAATGTTGATTTGTTATCTGCTAGGACAGGCAATTCCTAACCAGGCTATTTTAGCTCTCGCTGCCTCTCCTGCCTCTCAGATCAGTGTCATTTAGAGGGGGAGGTCCGTGAAGAAGGGAATGAGGAGTCTGGTAACTCGTTTATTTTAATGGCAACTGCTCCCATCTTTGCCGTCGTAGCCAGTCTGCTTTTCCAGCCTGTGTGCCCAATTATGCCTTGCAAGAAGCCGTGTATCTCGTAAAGAATTTAGTTAATTTTCGGTATTTCCCAAAGTCCTGCAAATGAACAATGCACTTTTTACAAGTCTTTCATCAAGGAGTTAATAACCAGATGAAGGTTCTCTTTTCATCGCTTCCTAAGTGATGCTCCGTTTGATTGAAGAAGATCAAAAATGGTGATCAGAAAATAAAAGGGAGGTTTTAAAGGCAGCCTTTGTACAGTATCTTAACTGTCTCATTCCTGTTATTTCAAGAAGCATCGCTGGGTTTCTTTCAGGCTTGAGGAAAAAAAAAAAATTAAATTCTAAAAGTCTTGTGAGTTGCCAGCACTTGCTTTCCTCTTACTTTCATTTCAGAAACCTTGTGTTCATACCTTGGGCAGGTAGTGCCAGGGTCCTACAAGAAAGCAACACCAGCCATAGCACAACTATTTTGATTCCGATATCAGCTCTTAGGGTGTTTATGGTCCTAATCCTGTGTCCTACCCGATGGCAGCTGCACGGTGCTGTTCCTGCAACCGCCCCGGCCCAGCTCTGTCGTTTCTGTCATCTCAATGTGTTGGCTGAAAGGTCTGAGGAGGGGAGGGACCCTCTTCTCAGCCCCTCAAGCCCCAGTAGCCTTGAACAAGAAAGAGTTCCATCGGGGCTGAGACCTCCTTGGCGTCGTGATAGCCTTCTGGCAGCGGTAGCACCGAAGCGTCAAGCCGTGTTCCGCGGGGCTGCGCTGCTTCTGTGTCCATTCCTCGTGGTGACCAGGGCACTTGCTGACCCGCTGTGTCTAGTTTTACCTGAAAATTTCCTCTTTAATAGTCTCTTGACAGCTCTCTGTATAAATTTTCTCTCCCTAGCTTATTTCACCTTTTTTTCCACTTGCTGAGCCCTGATTTACTGCTTTGAATTAGGACTAGGGAAGTTCTCTGTGAAGGTGTGAGATGCTTCTTCCCCGAAGCCACCTCAAACATCGAACTTTGCCAAGCTCTTCACAACACAACTGCATCCTTCTTGTCCCTCCTGCCCCTGCCCCCTCTCTCCTGCCACCCAGCCACCTCATGCATGCAGTTCCCCTCTCCCCTTCATCTCACTAAGCAGAGTCCATCCCCTTTCCATTCCCCTCCCTCACTGCACAGAAAAAACCCAAACAGCAATATAATCCTCCCGTTATGTCCAAAAGAAATTCCCCCTCTGAAGTTTCCTGCCGTGGTTAAATGTTGGTCCCCTGTCCCTTGGCAGGGTTTGCTCCAGAGTGGATCATCGACGTCTGGCTGTTAGTAATGCAAGTGCCTGAGCTGCTTGAGATGCTGGTCCCTGGCACCCAAACATCCAATCCGTATTTTCTTGCGGAGGGGGAAACGGAGGCACGGCGGGACCGAAGGCGTGTCACCACCCCGAGCCAGGCCACCCTGCGGTTTGCACCGTTCCCCTGAGGTAAGCGCTTGTGCTGAAGGGTGGGTTCAATCCAGGAGCGGTTTGGGTTTCCAGTGCTCAGTTTTTCGTGGCTTCTAATCATCCTGCAGAGAATTAGAGAACTTGAATTTTAGACCGAGTTTAACGAAGCCCCGATCTTTAGGAGACGTGTGGTATTTTGAGGCAAGCTCAGAGTACGCAAAAAGGGCGCATTTTATTGCGAGTGCTTCGTCAGGGTTAAATGTGCTGGGAAGGGGACAGCTAAATACAGATCGATGCTACCACACTTTGACACTTCTGAGGACCAGTTACCTTAAGATCTGGTTCTTAAAATCAGTTCTCCTTTCAGCAGGATGTATAAATAAATCAACAGAAGAGCCAGTTAATGACTCACTGTTGCAAATTAAATGGAATTTGTTATGAATATGGTTCATTGAAACTTTCCTAACAAATCAATTTGTTTCAATCACACTGTAATCCAATAATAATATTTAGCATTTATATGGTGCTTTCAATAGCTCGTGAAACTTTCCGAGCACTAATTGTCTGCGTTTCACAATATCCTGTGAGCTGCTGAGCTGGGCTGGCTCTCCCTCACAGATCAGAACACTGATGCCCAGAGACCTTAAGGAAACGTTTCAGCCTCTTGAAAAGTGTTAGCATTTCTCTGATGCCCCTTTTTCGGTCCCTGCCCTCAGAGCCGGTGCACAGCAGTGACTCAGAGCTGTGAGCATCTGCGGCAGACAGGGTTTGGTCTGTCATGGCAGAGCCGGCGTTTAAACGTCGCCGCCCCGTTGCCGAGCTTGGCACCCGCTGTTGGGAAGCTTTGCTCCCCTCTAGGATGCCTTCCCAACAGGATCCCTCTTTCTGCCTTGTCCTCGCTCAGAGGCTGAGCTCCAAAAACGCTGTGTCTGCACCCAGGGTCCGTCCCCCTCCCTGCACCCCATGGACAAGTCCTGCTCCGGCCCCGCTTCGAGGATCAGTTTGTATATTCCTTTGGCAGCTCACATCTGTCCGGCTGCTGCCGAGTTCAGCTGAAGCTGCACATAAAAGGGATCCTACAGAAAAAGGAAGCCGTATAAACCAGGTAGAAGCAGTTCAGAAGAAGGGCTTAGCTTGCAGGTAGCCTGAAAGATGGAGGCGTGATGCCCGAGGCTCCTCCTGCAAGCATCCAAGGACCCAGACTCACATACAAGTCTCAATCACAGAATCACAGACCGGTTTGGGTGGGAAGGGACTTTTCAAGGTCACCTGGTCCAACCCCCCTGCAGGGAGCAGGGACATCTGCAACTAGAGCAGGTTACTCAGGTAACTGGCTTTCCCTCCTCACTGTGTGTCTGCCATTTTGAGCCACAGATGCCCAGCATTGCTGGCTGCCCTTCACCCTTCACCTTCTCCCCTGCATCCCCCGCCCTCAGCACAGCGTGGCTTGGAGCAGAAAATAAATATTTAGCTCCCTGCTTATGGCAAAACACCGAACCAATGTCTGGGGCTCCCTGCTGAGGACCTTTTCGCTACGGGCTTCTCAGGCAAATAAGTCCCCTTGATGCCAACGCTCGTCCCCGTTTCCCGATGCGAAGGGTAAATGGTGTCGCTGTTCCTTATCAGCTCGTAGCGCTCGCTTAATGGGCAGCTCTGCTGCTTCAGCAGGGAATTAGAACAACATTGCGGTGATAAAGTCAGGACAGTAAGCATCCATCACAGGGTCAATTAGTAAGGTTAGAGAAGGAGCTCTGAAGTAGCTCGAGCAGTAAGACATTAGCTCTTGTGCACATTTGCAGAACCGCTGCTTGGCGAGCATGGAATGAGGGAAAGAGCAAATAATTAGGGATATGTTGGGTAGATGGTTGGACTTGATGATCTTAGAGGTCTTTTCCAGCCTTCATCATTCTGTGATTCCATGTTTGGTTTTGGATACACACCCAAACCTCCCTCAGATAACAACATCTCTCATGCGCAGCTTTTCCCTCTAAACTCTTCAGATGGTGTCTGCAGTCACTTCTAGTGAAGCTGAGTTTGAAGCTGACCCTCAGTTGTCATCAACTGTGGACAAAGCTTGGCCTGTCAGCACCAAATAGGTGGCCATTTGAATTCAGACACCCACCCCCTGAGACACTTCTCACACGCTCGCCAAAGAGAAGACTCCACTGGCACCCCTTACAGAGACGAGAGGCTGCCCTGGCCCTGAGACTTTGCCGGGTCGTGGTAGGGGAGCCAGGGACAGCTCTTTGCAGAGCTGCTGAGAGCCCACCAGCTCCCAACGTGCTGCAAACTGGCCTGATTTCAAAGCCCGTGAAACATCAGCTCCTATTTCATGTGAATCCAGCTAGAGAGCCCTAAATCACTGCTCTTTTATGGTCACCGCTGAGAATTTCTCTCGTATGGAACCTTCATCATTTCGTTACGAGGATTTTGAGTGACAGTTTTATTCCCAAGGTACACACGGCAGCACGTTCCATCAGTCAGTGTCGTGGTGCTGGAAGGCAAGTGAGTGGTCGCCCAAGAGCAGCGATGTCCCCTGGAAATGTGCTGGCCACCCCCAGCCTGGCTGCGCGAGCGACAGAAGAAGGGAGGACATCAGTGAGCAGCGCGGCCTGCGTGCGCCGGTGGCTGTGGAGGGGGGGAGATCACTCATCTGATTCAGGTAAGAATACAGAATTAGAGAATCATAGAATCATTGGGGCTGGAAAAGACTTTGAAAACAATGGAGCCCAAATGCTGTCCCATCCCTGCCAGAGCACCACTAACCCCTGTCCCTCAGCACCACATCTCCACACCTTGGAAACCCCTCCAGGGGTCATGGGGACTCCAGCCCTGCCCTGGGCAGCCTGGGACAGGCCTGGACAACCCTGCAGGGGAGCAAATTGTTCCTCAGCTCCAACCTGCAGGACTTCTTCACAGTCACTTTGTTACCACAGAGGTACCGATGAGCAGGGAGCTCCTTAGACTTTCTCCAGCACCAAAGCCATGGCAATTGCACCGTTGCTGATCAGAGTTATTTTCCTCAACCTTGTTTATTAAAGTTTTAAGTCAGAACCACTATGCTCCCAGACCCTTTAGGTCTTACAAATGACCTGAAATTTAATTGCTAATCCAGTAGACTCTAAGAATAAAATCAGGAGTTTAATTTCCAAGCTACCCCTTGATTATTATTCATTGCCCGAAAGCATCGTTAACACGGCATCAAGACTGACGCAGCAGTACCTTGTACCCTCCCAAAATGTCAACTGCACTTGCATTTAAATGGCTGGAAACCAGGAAATAAAGAATTATGGTAAAATCAATGCATGCTCTGGAAGCAAGCGGGGTCCACACTGCTGTTAACTGGCACAGCTCCGGTGCCCAGCACGGAGCTACTGCAGCTGAGGAGCTGATGCCTGGTTTTCCATTGCTGGGCATCTGTATGTGATGAAAAATACCTAAACCACTCTAGTCTCTAAATGCCTAGAAACGTGAAAATCAAGTGGCTCGAGCTGTTGGTTAGATCATAGTGACAATTACATGGAAAGAGTAAAGTACACGGAGTGGTTTGGGATCAGGTCCTTGTCAGCAGCGGTGAAAACGAGCAAATGAAACCGTCGAGCGCTCCTATAAATAGCTTCAGAAGGAGGCACACGGTATCCGTGTCGAGGCATCAACCTTGGAAATAGTTGTGGATTGTCAATATCTCTTCTAAAGATGCAAGAAGCACCGAAGATTGAGTCAAGCCTCGCAAGTCGCCTAGGGAAAAAACAAACAGGAGTCTAATCTGGGTAGCTCTGAGCAGCCCCTCTGCCAGGAGAGTGTGTGGAGTACACCCCTGCCAGCTGCAGAAGGAAAATTAAACAGGTATTTAGTGGTGAAAGGGTTGAAGTATTTCTTTCAATATTTATCCAGTCCTTCTGGCCACGCGGGCAGCAGTTTTACAGTGATGTCTGCTCTGGTGAGTTACTTGAGTTGGGCCGTGAAGATGCAGGTCCACAGAGCTCCAAAGTAGTCCTCTCGGGAGCTCGGTAGGGTTGTCAAAGACCTGCTCATTCCCACAGGCTCAGCAATGCCCTAGCATTGTGTGGTGTTTTAATTCCTTTTTCGTCAGTTAATTGGAGGCGGTTTTGCTGCAGCCCAGCGCTTGAGAATCGTTTCCTAACAAAGGGAGGAGGAAACGGTCGGGACGTCGTGCTTTCTGCCTTGTTTTGCCCGTGCACGTTCGTTTTTGCTGCCCAGCTTCCTGCTATGGTTTCAAAGCAGCTCTTCCAGCGGCAGGGTTTGGCCCTGTCAGCGTTTTCCTCTCTGTCTCTGCTGAGACCCGAGCTTTGGAGCCAAGGGCCAGCTCTGGCCAGAGGCTGTCAGGATGGGAGGAGGTTGGGAGGAGCTCTGGGGACCCTGGGGAGAGATGGACATTCTAGACAAATCCTAGCTGTCAAATGCTGAAGAAATTGTCCTTTCTCATTCTTCAGCCTCTATCTCTTTTCTTTTTTTTTTGATAGAAATCACCATTTCCTTTCATTTCCTTTTAGTGTGTCTTTAACCTTCATTTTAAACACCACTTGTTTGAGTTGGTTTTTTTTGTAGTCCTCCCAAGTCAGTGGCAGTCAAAATCTGATGAATTCCTGAGGGTCAGATGGGCATTTGGAAACCAACAGTTTGTGATGTAAATGGAAGGCCCTGAGAACAGCTTCCACACTCCAGCCCCCGCCGCCCGTTGGCACTAATCAGCAACCATCTAATCAATGGGAACAGTAGCACATTCATGGGCGAGAGATATGATCTTGGCATATAAATAATGAAAACCTCTAAAGCACTCCCAGATGTTGGAAACAAGATTCCTTCTGGGCATGTGAAGAATTTGCTTAGGGGGAGAACAGAGCAGCCACACAAAAATCGAGAGCTGTTTCAGTCCCATGAAGTTCTGTTTCTGCGAAAGGACTACTGAAAAAAAGGGAAAAAATGGGAAAAAATCGCCGTGATGGCTCAGATCAGCCCAAACTGACCCCTCAGCCACCAGGTAGCCATAAAGCAGACAGGTGGTTTTCTCTGGGCTAGCCGAGCGATGTTGCTGCTCGATTGTGTATCAGACAAAAGAGGCCCTGCTTTCCTACTGTTGCCAAATAATCCAGTTTACAATCAGGTTTTCAGTATGTCCTGGAATCTCGGCTTCCCTGAGAAAAAATGAGCTTTTTGATCTCTTATAATGACAACTTATTCCGTGAGATAAGGCTAAAAAAATAAAACAGAGAGAGAAAGAACAATTAACAATTAATTATTTCTCATGAGAAAACGCTTTAATTCACAGATTTTTTAACTCTAATAGTTAATGTTTGGACTTTTTAGAGGAAAACAAAATTTACAGAGTTATGGCAAATTTTCTTAGTCTTTTGGCAATCAAGACACAACTTGTTTACACCGCTCAGTCTTGCTTAAACTCTTTGTTCTTGCCGAGGACATAGTCTTGCTGATCCAATACAGCTACTCACCTGAGTATATTACTCCTGGGAGTGTGGACCGACAGTTTACGAGTGGGCAGACGAGAAGTGACCCTCGCTAACACAATTCTTACGATACCAGCCAAGTAGTTCTACCAGAGCTTATTTCCTCTGAAAATGGGGAAGATGTTATTGGTGCAAACCCGCCTCGAGGTGTCGGTGAGAAAAAAGAAACTGCTGTTTAGCCTTGTTATACAACATTAAAAAAAAAATACCGTGGGGGTCTCTCCAGGCCCTAATCAGTAGAGCTTGTCTCAAAGACCAAGGCAGTTGTCATCATTTTACCAATACCTGCTCAACATCCTCTGCCAGGATGGGGATAATCCTCGAGTGATGTGATTTTCAAAGCCTCTTCTCTCAGAAAGCAGCAAAACCTTCAGGAATCTGGTGTCTGGGATTTGTTCAAGACCAGCCCTTCTTTCTGTAAACCAGCACATTGCTGGATGGCACTGAGGAGATGAAGTTGTTGATTTTTGTCACTCTTTTTCCATTCTGGAGGACAATGAGACAACAAATTAATTGTGAGTTGCCTTTTTTTCTCCCAAAGCCGTAGAGGAAGGGTTCACCTGCCAGGTGAAAGGGCAGAATTGTGATAGGAAACCCACGAAGATGGGCTCAAAGTGGCAAAGGGCAATGTCTAATGGATCCGTGATGGACAGCAGACCTCTGGGCACTGTTACCATCGATCAGCATGTTCCTGGTGCCACATTCGGAGTCTTGGTGGTTTTGGGAGGTTCTTGCAGCTCCAGTAGTTGGGGTGTTACAAGGCACGCCCTCAAAGAGGGGCGGTGACCGGACCCCGTAGCCATGTATGCACGGAATTCATGTCTTCTGGAAACTTCTGTGACTCCAGTGAGGCAAAACTTACCCTTTTGAAAGGCTTTGTAGGATGAGGGCTTGATTTCTAATGGCAGCTCCATTTTGTCACCTCTTAGCATCAACCTCTCCTACATTTCACAGGAACTAATGAGTCGTTAGGTGCTACCAAATCCTTGCTTTCTCCCAAGCGGCAGATACCTCCAGTAGCAAAAATAATACACGTCTGTCAAATATAAATAAATCCCCAGCATTCTTGGGAAAATTCAAGCCCTTGTGAACAGCTGGTGATAGCACAAGACTTATTTCTATGGTAACCTCTGACAGTGCCTTCCTGCAGGGCTTCGGGCAAGTTCCTTACACCTCCCTGTCCTTGTTTTTTGACTTTCAGAGTCAGAATACTTGTCTCATAGCAGAGGTATGTGCTCCAAACAGGACTCGGAAAGCACCAGGAGGCTCTCTGAAGGGATGTAATTGTAAATTAACGAGCTTATTGTCAGCACCTCCTCCAAAATTCTCTGGGTGTAAGTCAAACTTTATATACCCCATGGCAGGAGCCTCGGCACACACTGCCCATGGAAGCAATGACTGTCCCCAGTCCGCCGCGCCCGTGACGGGAGAATAAACACTGGCTAATGGTGTAATGCTTGGGAAAGCGTCGCAAGCGCCTTTCCTTTGCCGGAATAATTCTGTAGGTGGCAAGAGGACCTCAAAAATGATTCAGAGGCACTCGGTTAGGTTAGGTGTTGCCCCCATCATGTGCTTTCAGCCTCCGTCAGCACAGCTGGGGCTCTGCTCTGGCATCTGGGTGCAGAGCCGAGCAGTGTCCTTGCTGCGTATCCGTCCGAGTTTGGGGTTCACCTTGAACCTGGCGTGGCCTGGGCAGGAGATGCGCTGCCTTGCCAAGGGGCTTTCATCCTGGGAGCAGGACCCCCTGGCCAGCCTGGCAAGCTGAGGAGATATCCCCCAATTCCCTGTCTAATGCTGAAACAATGGCACTTCTCTAGCACACAGGAAAAAAAAAGAAACTAAACAAATTAACACCTCCCCACCAGACTGATTTAGCTCCATCAGCTGGTAATTCATTCACTGGAGAAACCGCTCCAAGCCATACTGCAAATAAACTTTGGGCTTTGGTAGGAGAATGTCACTGTCCAGCTACACTGGGAGTCCTTTTCCCAGACCTGCGATGCACAGACATTTTGTGCAGTTACGGATCTGAGTGGGAAGGACACCAGCACTGTGAGTCTACCTGTCATTTAGACATAAAAATCGGTCATTTGGCAGGAATTTTGTCTGGAGAGTCTGTTAAGTCCATCTCTGCCCCCCACCCAGCACATTGTGTTTGGAAGGAGAAGACACAGGTGAAGCCATTTCAGGAAAAAAGCCCTGACTTTTGTGTACATCCATTTCTTTTATATTGCTGGGTAACTTAATGTGCATGCATGGGAAAAAAAAAATAGTGTTTTATCAGCTCTGTGTTCAAGCAGGTGGTGCTGTGTTTTGTATAAAGGACAGTGCTTAATTTAAGATTTCTACCATAGCAGCAATTCTAAATGACAGCATTTGTATGAAAAGAGCTGCTCTTCCCAGCAGCGCCGGTAGAAAAATCCTGAAACAGTAGTGATATTATTATAGATCTGCTCCGGCAACAAAAGTTCCACTGTGAGAAAATCTCTGATTTAGAAAAATCCTCGCCGCCTCCTCTCGGTGATAAATGTGCCCTCGGTTTCCGTACCGGTGAGATTCCATCCTCGGGGCTCGCAGGGCTGGCGGGAAGGCGGCGGCGTGAGGGAAAAACCCGACGTGTTGTACCAGCTTCAGCGGGGGCAACGGTGGAGAAATCGGCTCGGGAGCAACGCTCGGGGTGAGGGGGAAGAGCTGGGAGCTGGGCTGAGCTTCCCAAAAGCCCTTGGTGTGGGGACACGTTGGGGCGGGGGTAGGGGCAGGAGGGACACCCTTCTGCTTCCCCCCGGCCACGTCCCCTTTGCTCGAGGGAAGAGTTTCATTCGGTGGCCGCGTGAATCAGGAGGAGCACAAACATACAATTAGCCTGCGCCCGGAGCCGGCGGCTTTCACATCGCCGGTGATTCAGCAGCGAGGAGCGATGTGGCTTCACCCCTTCCCCCCTCCTCTACCCCCACCCTGCCGGCGTCAGGCTCAAGGATGGGGCTGCCATCGGCTTGAGATGGCTCTGCCCACGCACCGCCTGGGTTTGGCTTTCAGGAAACCCTCCATTTCTCATCCCTAATGAGAAATGACCGACCTCGGCCCTATGACACCGGGATGAACGTTTTCAGCGCAATCGGAAGCCGCAGCCTGGAAGAGTCGCTTCCACTTCCCTGGGTTTTGTGGTGGGACTTGGAGTGGGTCAAACCAATGCGACCGTAGGAGACCAAGCCCGCGTTCTGGGCGAGGGGCTGGGAAAGGCACTCTGGGCCAAAGTTCACTCTTCCTTTCTGCTCGTCCTGCATCCGAGCGGTTCTTTCATTACACTGATGTGTTTGTCCCCTGACGACGTCTCACAGGTCGCCTCGCTCTCCAGTTACTGTTGGGGAAAGGAAGTGCTTCTTGACACTGCCCTCCGTTTCTTCTTGCTTTATTTCCCTGTGTGCTTACCTGCCATGGAACCAAAGTCTGAACTGCCTCTGAAGTCAGCCATTAGGATTTTTACACACTTCAATTAGTATTCTTTTAAGAAAAGCCATTTCTATTTCTTTAGGTGGTTGGGTTTTTTTAAAATTCTGCTCCATATATAACCAGTTCTTTTTACCCTCACGAGCTTCGTGTCTTAGTTTTCGAACTAACCTTCCCCAATCTTCTCTGAATCTTTCTGGTGCTGTCGTGATCTCCTCATAATATGGTGACCGGGAATTAATGACGATATTTTGAGCACCAGGCTGTACAGGAAACAGTTTTTCTTTTGAATTAAGAGCTGCGGTGGCCTCCCTGAGATCTGCTGTGGCCGAGAGCTAAGTTTAGCTACACGCTGCAGGGTGGGGAGGAGAAAATTTGAACACAGGCTGCGTGACCAGACTCAGAAGCCGGTGCAGGACACCACGGGTCGCTCCGCTCTTCTCGTCTGTCACCTCTCTCAGTGTTTGCTCAGCTCTCGGGGGAGACTTCACGGGGGAAACCACCCAAATGAATTTAGCAGAGCTTATCCCTGTGTGTTTTTCATACTTGTCCTGTCCCAGAAATTTTATGTCTTGTACTCCCCTGTGACCCCAGAGCTCACATGGGAAGGCAGCTCCGAAGGAGGGGAGGTCAGGGGAGGGTGCAGAAGTGGTTGCCATCTGTAGGTTTGGTTGGAAGGAAGGAGATGAGAGGTTGGGGAGGAAGGAGAAGGGCTCTTCTTCCCATCCCAGGCCAGCCGGGGTTACTCCCAGAAGGAAAATAATCAAATCATTGGTCGATTCATCAAATGGCATCCCAAGGAGTTCTCTTACCCTCCTGCTGACTCTTGCAGTGCAGAGCAGGTCAGACTTGCTTCAGCTCGGGGACGAGGGGAGGGGAATTGACCAACCCTAATTAAAAGTGAGTGTCGGCTCGCAGCGAGGCTCCGTGTTATTAGTTTAAATGAAGATACTTTCCACGGGCAGCCAGCCTTGCGTCGCATACCACGAGCTGTTGCACGCAAATAGCTCGCAGAAAAACCCCATGGCGCTCCAAAGGAAATACCTGGCAGGAGAACGCCGGCGTCCCAGCCCTCCCTCCATAGGAAGAGGTGCATCCCATGAGATGGACACCCAGAGGTCTCTGGTCTCCAGACCGGCCCGGGTGTCCGCGATGGGTGTGCGTGGCCCCACCAAACCTGGCTGAAACTGCAGCCTTTTTGTTAAAAATCACTCGAGTCCTTCCCAGTTCAGCTTCATTTGCGGTCAGCGTGGCTTCGGGTTGTATCTGTGGCGGTGGCGTTTCTGCTGCCTGTTTGTCCACGGTGCTGCCAAGCCCCTTGCGCACGGAGCGCCGCACCACCTGCCCAGCCAGTCTCCTCCCGCGCGTGCACCAGCCCTGCTGGTACAAAATGCTTTCTAATGTCTCTCCTAAACTATCCTCGCTGCAATTTAGACCCATTTCTTCTTCTTCTACCTGCCACAGCAGTGAAATGCAGTGGTTTTTTTTCAGATTTTCCTCTCAAGTCATGTTTCAAGACCTTTGATTATTATTAGAACTGTCCTGTTTCTCCTTTTTTTCCCATCTTTCTTGAAGCCCAGTGCTCAGACCTGGACGTGGCATTCCTTTAGGACTGAGGGGAAACGAACCTTCCCTTTATTTCATTTAATCTGATTTACTGCCTGTGTTTTGATTTGGGGAAAATCACAATTTTTTTAATCCTTGGTCTGGATAGTGAGCCCATGGACCTCCAAAAGCCACCTCCAAGACCCTCTCTAGGTGGAGGGTACTGGTGGAGTGAGTCCCCTTCGAGATGGGGAAAACGGGGAGGGGAACACAGCAATTCCAGCTCCGTGCCAGGCTCTTGGGTGCACATTCACACCGCTCCGTATCGTCCCCTTCCTAAACATCCTGACGTTAGAGGGAGATGTTTCTCCTCCAGTTCACGGACTGCTGCCGCCGATTTCTGTGCCTCTGCGGGAGGAGGTATCTGACCCAGCGTGTTCCCAGCAAACTTCCCGGCATTAATATCAAACGGGGCTCCTGTCCAGTCTCATTGTGCAGACAGTAAGATCGGTGTTAAGCACCCTAGGTGAGCTACATTGCAGGTGACACCACTCAAATACCTTGCCATTTATATATCAGGAAGCACCGAGGAGCTTCTCCCCAGCGAGGCTGTTAAATCTGTGGTGCTTTCCACAAAAAAAAAAAAAAAAAGGCAAAACCAGACAGTGGAGACAAGAGTTGCAAATAATTTCCACAATTACAAATTGCACAATGAGGAGCATCCAGGTCTTTATGACCTGTCTGGTTTAAGTGCCAGTGCAGTCTGGGGATGTGGGCTGCAGGAGAGGCTGAGGACGTTAG
Source organism: Baryphthengus martii (assembly GCA_013396935.1). NCBI lineage: Eukaryota > Metazoa > Chordata > Aves > Coraciiformes > Momotidae > Baryphthengus > Baryphthengus martii. The sequence goes on from VWZK01002685.1 coordinate 124,034, forward strand.
AGCAGCTGCTTTAGAGCAGGGGATGGTTGATGGGGACTCCTGCAGAGCCCTGCAGATAAAGTGAGTGTGCTCCTAGACTGTCAGATTAGCCCCACAACTGGTCAGAGCAAGGTGACCTGAGCAGGTTGCCATGATCAATATGAAAATCTTACGGCAAAGTTATGTGTGTGGAGAGCGGCTCCCACATAGAACCAGAGAATCATGGAATGGTTTGGGTTGGAAGGGACCTTAAAGCTCATCCAGTTCCACCCCCCCTGCCATGGGCAGGGACACCTCCCACTAGAGCAGGTTGCTCAAGGCCTCACTCAGCCTGGGCTTGAACATTTCCAGGAAGGGGGCATCCAGAACTTCCCTGGGCAACCTGTTCCAGTGTCTCACCACCCTCACTGTAAAGAATTTCCTTCTAGTATCTAATCTGAATCTACCGTCTTCTAGCTTAAAGCCGTTTCCCCTCATCCTATCATTACAAACTTGTAAAAAGCCTTTCCCAGCTTTCTTGTAGGCCCTTCAGGTCCTGGGGGCTGCTGTAAGGTCTCTCTGGAGCCTCCTCTTCCCCAGGCTGAACAGACCCAACTCTTTCTTGCAGCCTGTCCGCAGAGGAGAGGTGCTTCAGCCCTCTTGTTCATCTGAGTGGCCTCCTCTGGACCCACTCAACCGAACCCTTCCCATGGTGCCCACATACCTCAGCTGCCCTCCCTTCTAAATTGCCTCTTGGGAGAGCAAAACGCAGCAGCATTTCTGTGGGTAGTGGATGTTTTTCTGCTCTTTCCTTGCAACTACAACAGGCCACCATTTTTCGCTGAGCAAGCTGTTTTCCTTGCATGGCCGAGACTCCGTGTTTTCCTTGGCAGGGCCGCCCTGCAGCTTCGAGGAGCCGCGAGGAGCAAACTGGGCTCTAGATTCTCTACAGCAAGCGCTAAAGAGCTCTGCGCTCACGTACGCCGGGGGTGCCATAAGGTGTTTTTGCCATACTCAGAAAAAGTAACCACGGCTCTTGGCCGCTCCCGTCGGCCCCTCAGCAAACCCCCTGAACCTGGGGCTGTTGGTAGGGGGGCAGCCCTGGAGCACCGGCCGAGCTGGGACCGGTTTGGGGTCTCGTGCAGCTCTGACAGTTGCTATCCCAACAAGAGCAGCAGCAGCTCGTGGCCTCGTTTCCCGGCTGGATGGGGAGCTCTGGGCTCGGCTGGAGCTGTGCAAAGCCCCCAGGCAGGTGCAGAAGGCGGAACCACAGCTCCTGGGACCTCAGGGAGGCGGTGAGAAGTTTGCAGGGAGATACCGGTGGCACCGGCACCGTGAAACGTGTGACGTGCCACAGCCGTGTCCTCGCCATCGCTTCCCCGCTTTCTTGCAGGCACCCCACGTGGGCTGACGAATTTCTTTCTTGGCCTATTTCAGAGCCAGCTCAGATGGGGATTATAAAAATTTCCAGAAATGTCCCAATTCAGAGAGAGTTTTTTGTGGGCTTGAACGTCCTGCCACTGAAACCGCAGCTGCCTGTGATCTCAGATGTAAACACATGCTTTGAGCATCCTCAGGTTCTTGCCTTCCTGAAAAGAGACTCGTTTCCCAGAGTTTAGAAGGTCCCCGCTGCAGCTTGGTGAGTTTGGTGACTTCAGGCACCTTAAGAAACTACTTGTGGACGTTTTAGCTGCAGTGCTGCTTTTCCCAAGGAGGCACCTACAAGGAGCAGGATTTTCTCTAGACCCTCCACCCCCCATTCAGGCACAGCATGGTTTTTTTTTCCTTTGGAATGCTGCATTTCATAAAGAAACCTTCAACAAATGTTTGAAGAGCGTCGTCATAGTTATTCTTATCTCCTTCCTCAGCAGAGGGAAATCACTTTGTAAACATTTCCAGCTTCGCTCTCCTTTGCTGAGATGAACCAAGTGCCCGGCACACGTCACTGCTCTCGGTGATAAGCTTCGCCGCAGTTCGGGGCAGAGTAAACCACCCCTTCCAGGAGTGCGTTATCGGCCCGAAAGCCCGGCCGTGTGCCACACGGGTTCTTTGTCTCCCTATAATGCTGGTTCAATGTCAGTCACTTGCTGGCACCGAGTCACCTACCAGCGGTGGAGTCCTACCAAACAATACGCGTATCTCTTGCGTAACGCTGGAAGCCGTACCAGCAACTCTTGGGATTTTTGTCCCTCATGTCCTGGGTTGGTCTCAGGTTTTTATGAAGGGGACAGTTATCCCAATTTCTTTTCTTCGGAGCTTGTGACATTTCACCGGCCCAAAGAGCCAATCACCTCCCATTGCTTCTGAGGAGGCAGAAGAGACCTCCTGCTGGAGGAGCTGCCTACGAACAGTGCTGCCCGTGGTGGGGAATTTGGCATCTCCCTCCTTGACTTTCTGTGGGTACCTCCTTGCTGGCCTACTGGACACCACATCTCTTGCTGTAGTATCATCTGTGCCTCTCTCAGCTGCCACTTCTCTCTTTCCTGTACTTTTGTGCCACAAAGTCAGACTTTGGAGCCCAACTGTGCCTTAAAAAGTGTGGATTAGCAATGTCCCCAGCAGAGCGTGTTCTGCCCTGCACAAGAAAAGCTCATGTGGAAATGGAAATAGGAATTAAATCTATCACCCTGGATAATCATACAGGGCCCTTCAGCTGTCCTTGGTGTCCAGAGGTTCCTCAACCCCCTTATCCACCATCACCAGCCTAGAAGAACCTTCAGTCCATGTCCACAACTTCACTGGATGTTTCCCACTCATGTCATCCCGTCTTTCTTTGCACATCCCATGGGCATCACCTCACTGAGCCCTTGGGAATTCCCAGCAGTTGCTGGACAGCCGTAAGGGAAGCGGGACACACAGGAGTCTCACTGAAGTCGGTGGCTCTACTCCTGCTCAGCTCCTAGGCTCATTCATTAACCTTTTCCTCATGTTTCCAAATGAGACAATTGAACAGGGTCAGACATTCTTCATGACTCTTCCATTTGCTGAGCCCTGTTGCCCAGATCTCTTTCCAGAAGACCCAGTTCCTCAAGCCGGGACATCTCCCCGTGCGTTCAGTCTCACAGCCTCACTCTCCTACGAGACCTCTGTGAATAACTCACCCTCTCCCCACCCTCACCCGAGACTTTCAGTGGGAACTGCGAATGCCAAGCCCAGGCAGGGTCGGCCCTATCCCACAAAGCCCACGGTTTCCACCGCGTCCAAACGAGAGCCAGAGCCGGCGGCAGCCCGCGGATCAACCTGGTGTAGATGGCGTGCGAAGATAATCTCCCATCTGGCACAGATGCACGTGTGGGAGATTAAACATGTAAAAGCCGGCGGCAGCAGCAGCGACAACAAACATTTCCATACTAGTTCTCTTTCTTTTCTTTCTTTTTTTCCTTTTTTTTTGAAGGAAAATGCGTTGACCGTCTAATTTGGATTCATAAAGGAAACCTATTAATGAAAGGCTTCAAAGAACTGTCTCAGAACTTTTAATCAGTAGTTGCATTTTAGCTCGGATTTAAAAAAAAAAAAAAAAGCAGAGGGGGCTGGGTGGTGGGCTTTGTTGTTGTTGTTGTTGTTGTTGTTTTGTAGTTTTTGTTTAAAGCATCAGCCTATTTGAAAGCAGCTGGGTGAGGGAGCCCAGCGGGGAGCCTCTTCTCACCCACCTGGAGAAGAGGCCCCCTGAATGCTTGTTTTCATTAGCATGGGCCTCTCTGGCTCTTCAAAACCCTTTCCACCCGTTGCCAAGGCAACCTGGAGCCGTATTGCGGCACACGGGTGTTACGCATCAACTGGTGTGTTGCTCTTAACTGAAAATAAATAAGCAAATAAACATGGAAAACGGCCACGGGCCAAATAAGGGCACTCTCTTTTATCATGGCCATCTAACATTTATAGGGATTTCAAACGCTCTGCCGGCCGCGTCGGCGGAGAGGGGGTTGATCAAAAAGGGAAAATGCGTGCGCACGCACAGCCCCTTCGTTTCATTTTAATGGGTCTTCTTGCTTGGAAAAAAAAAAATAAATATGAAAGGAATTGGGTCTAGAACGTGCGATCTCCCCTTGCGAGCTTCGAGGTGCGTCGTCGTGCCGTTCGATGGCTCTCGGCTGGGCCCGGCTTCTCGGCCGAGCTCGGCTGCTGCTTCAGCTTCACCATCACCAGCAGCATCAGCATCAGGATCTGTGTTTTTCCACCAGGCCAGGCCATCACCCAGGCTACAGGTGGAGCTGCTGAGTGGTGAAAAACCACCCTCCAGAGCAGGTGCTGTAAATCTGGCTCTCAGGATCCAGCTGCTCCTGGGTTCTCACCTAAGTTATTTATACAGCGGCGACACACCCACCACACTTGTAGGGAGAAGAGGGAAGGTTGTGGACCTGGAGCTTTGTTTTCCAGATAGTACAGGCAACCAAGCTTGTGGAGAAGGAGGGTGTCTGGGGAGATCCCACAGACTGTTTGAGGATCGGCACCTGTAGCCATGCTGTGAGGGGAGCTGTCTCCATGGCCTGCATGAGGTCCTTGGCATTGAGCGGTAAGAGCTGTAACATTCTTATCAGAGAACAGCCGAGGGAAAGCTTTGCATCCCTGGGAATATTTGTAGCAAGTCCAGCTAAGTATGGCTGCAAAAATAGTTTTCTTTTAGGCTCAGGAAGGGAGGTGCTGGCTGTGAGTGTTGGCAGGGGAACAGGGAAGGGAGTGGGGTGGGAAGCTCTGCAAGGAGCAGCATCCAAAGCTCGGTGCCGTGCCTTGCAGGGCTAAGGAAGGGATTGTACCTCTGTGCCCAGCACTGGGGAGGCTGCTCCTTGAATCCTGGGGTCAGGTTTGGGCCTCTCGCTCCCAGAAGGACCTGGAGGGGCTGGAGCGTGGCCAGAGAAGGGCAACAGAGCAGGGGAAGGGTCTGGAGCAGGAGTGTGGTGAGGAGCAGCTGAGGGAGCTGGGCTTGTTCAGCCTGGAGAAAAGGAGGCTCAGGGGAGACCTTCTGGCTCTCCACAACTCCCTGACAGGAGCTTGGAGCCAGAAGGGGTCGGGCTCTGCTCCCAGGGAGCAAGCACCAGGACAAGAGGAGCTGGCCTCAAGTTGCCCCAGGGGAGGTTTAGGTTGGAGCTAAGGAGCAGTTTCTTGCCCTGCAGGGTTGTCCAGGCCTGGCCCAGGCTGCCCAGGACAGGGCTGGAGTCCCCATGATCCCTGGAGGGGTTTCCAAGGCGTGGAGATGTGGTGCTGAGGGACAGGGCTCAGTGGTGCCCTGGCAGGGATGGGGGAATGCTTGGACTTGATCTTAAATGTCTCTTCCAACCCAACTGATTCTCTGAGTGCATGCCGTTCCGTGCCTTGCTGTGCCGAGCTCTGGGTGGCTCATGTTTACACACCTACACAAATATAGAATGCCTTTAAAATGTACCCGTACGGATCAGATGTGCCAGACGTGCCAGGTGTTTGTGAAGGGCTAAATCTTCAGATGATGCATTTGATTCTAGTTCATATTTTCATTTCATTTTACATCTTATGTGAGCTGTAACCTGTTTATTTGGGACTTTCAAATCTGTGGCTATATATAACTGTGATTGCTGAAATGAGTGTAAACATCATTAAAAAATGTATCTCCTTGTGCAAGCTCTGTAACCGTCAGAGCCATAAATACCCAAATGGAGATGATGATCAATGGTGTGTGCAACACAAGAAATAAGTAGTTCTACAGCTGGCAGAAACTGGCTTGCCCAGAAGTACCTCAAGCTCATCCTGGCAAATGCATCACATGGAAGCCAAAGAGTGGAAAATGGTTTTATAATGAGGACTCCAAAATTCTTACAAAAGTGCTTTTAAAACCTCAGGCTACAGAAACAGCAGGAGCAGAAGGGAGGTGCTGTGGAGGGAAGGACAGCGTGCAGCCTCCCTGGGAGCCACGCTGGGCTTGGGTTTGGTGCCCGTGTTTTGCCTGGGTCAGCCGTGTTGGTTCAGAAGGGACGAGACCTCCTTGGTTGGTCTCCACACAACAAGGGGAGCCTGAGTCATGGGGCAACTCTCCTGAAGTCACACTACAGAGAAGGGCAACCAGAATGATTAGGGGACTAGAGGATAAGTCTTATGAGGAGAGGCTTAGGGAGCTGAGGCTGTTCAGCCTGGAGAGGAGGAGGCTGAGGGGAGACCTTATTGCTCTCCACAACTCCCTGAAGGGCAGCTGTAGCGAGATGGGTGTTGGCCTCTTCTCCCTACTGAATAGCGATAGGACAAGAGGGTTCAAGCTGCACCAGGGGAAGTTTAGATTGGATGTTAGGAAAAACTTCACCGGAAGGGTGGTGAAGCATTGGAATGGGTTGCTGAGGGAGGTGGTGGAGTCGCCATCCTTGGACGTGTTTAAAAAACGTCTGGATGTGGCCCTTCGGGAGATGCTTTAGTGTGAGGCAGTGTAGGGCTTTAGGTTGGACTTGATGATCTTAAGGTCCTTTCCAACCTTTATGATTCTATGACAAGGCAGAGAATTAAAACCAAAAGACTAAACCTTCTGAGCTGCTTCAATAAACGTGATGGTCTGGCTCCTCCAATGGTGAGAACTGGCACGAAACCCATTAACTTCACCAGAGCTCTGCTGATCTGCATCAGCCGAGGCCACGGGGTGGTGACAAAGCGTATGCAGTAGAGTTGGCCTCGTCCTCCACCCCAGCCAACATCTATCAGGCCGTAATGATACATATTAGAGGATGTCCAGCATGATCTATGGACTGCTTTAAATTGCATCAGGCTTAGGGTGGCCTCTCACGTTGCCCTGAGTGGGGAAACTCAATAATTCTGCGTTACCGTAGCTCTGAAAAATTGCGCCCGTAAATCTTCCTCATCCGGCTCGTCGCATCTCCAAGGGTGGTGATGGGGCCGCCGGATGCTCGCCCTGCAAAGCGTGTGGTGCGGAGAAGCAGACTTTGTCTTTTCATGTGTGGTAGAGAAGCGTTTCCTTTCACCTTGAAGGAACCAGCTCCGTTTCACCAGTCTGTTTTTCTGGTAGTGCATCTGTTAGGAGGGGGAAAAAAAGGCATATGGGTCTGCTCTGAGGAGAAGCGAGCACCTCTAGGTAAGAGCAGGTCCTTGAGCCCGATAGCACCGATTCTTTCCCACGTGAGATGAAACCCAGCCCAGCAGCGAGGAAGAGCAGAAGTCCTGTGCACCAGGAAGGGGGAAGAGGAGGAAACCATATGTCAGCTGTCTGTAAAAAGTATCAAATTAAGCTGATAAATGAACTTTGCTGTGCAAGGGCTGTGCTGTTGGTCCTAATTAGCCTCCTTTCGTGATTAGGCAGAAGAGTGGAGAATTGCAGAGCTTGGCAGCTTGTTTGATGATCGTTCCCTAGTCATGGTAGTGGTAGGATGAGGGGTGATGGCTTCAAACTGGAAGAGGAGAGACTTAGATTAGAAGTTAGGAGGAAGTTCTTCACTCTGAGGGTGGTGAGACCCTGGCACAGGTTGCCCAGGGAAGCTGTGGATGCTCCATCACTGGGTATGTTCAAGACCAGCTTGGATGGGGCTTTGAGGAACTTGGTCTAGTGGGAGGTGTCCCTGCCCATGGCAGGGATGTTGGAACTAGATGATATTTAAGATCCCTTCCAACTCAAACTGTTCTATGAGTCTGTTTTCCAGGCATTTTATGAGGGTTAGGATGAATACTCCTGATTTCACACAGCTGAGGTAGTATTCCCCTGCAACTGAGAGGAGATGAATTAACCTAAATTGCAGGGGGCGGGGAGAAACTCCGGCAAAAAAACAACCAAACCCATCAAAACAAACCCAAACCACAGAGAGTCCTGGTGCCCAAGGGGTAAAGAACAGCTGCCTCTGGTTCCAACAAGCCGTGGTTGCAGCCCTGACATCACCCTGTGCCGGTGACCCCACCAAATCCAAAGGGTTGGGATGCTCGGATCGGCGAGGCACTTAACTATGCACTCAACTTAAACATCCAAACAATGCCTTTGAATTCAATGGCTGCACTCATGGAGTTAAAAATAAGGCTGCTGTTAAGTGCCTTTGTCAGATCAAGGTCTAATTATTTACTCTCCAGGAGTAGTTCCAGAGGAACTTGGGTCTTTGCTGCTTGGCTTAGTCAACTTAAGAAAAATAACCTGTGCTTCTGAGTTGTGTGGTGGCAAAACGAGGCTTATTTTGAAGAGTAAGTGCTCTTAAAATCTTCTCTGTGCAATGACACCGATGTCAAATAGATCTGAAAAAAAAGCAGAGCTAGATTTCCTAAAAAACAAAATAATGAAAAAAAAAAATAAATCCTCCATAGAGAAAGGAATTTTGCCAGAGATGTTACGGATGCTTTAAGGTGATGACTGAAGTCAAGGCTTGTCTTTTGAGGGTTTGTATTTGTGGTGCATTTTTGAAAGTTAGTTGCCACTTCTGAATAGATTTGAGGTGGAGTTTTGATAAGGGGGAAGCATAAATGAATAAAAAACAAAACGCAGAATCCCCACATTGATTTCTGAATGTTGCTCCTGCCACCTAAGGACAATTTGTCCCTGTGCACAGAGCCTCATGCTGCACATTATGTCCCTAAAATAGGGCTTATTTGAAGCCGAGCAGAACAGGAGTCAGATATTTCAGTCTCTTTCCACGTTTGCAGAGCTATCAAGAGGTAGAGATGAGGATGCTCAGAGCCCCATCCAACCTCCCCTGGGATGGTGCCAGGGATGGGGCAGCGACCACCTCTCGGGGGAGCCTGGGCCAGGCTCTCACCACCCTCAGTGTCAAAAATTTCTTCCTTCTCTCCAGTCTAAACCTCCCTCTTTTAGTTTGAGACCATCTCCCCTTGTGGGTTAAAATGCCTCTTTGTTTAAATCAGTAACCCCCAAGTCTGGTCCTGGCTGGAAAGTTTCCAGAACCTTTTTGTAGCCTGCAAAATCCTATAGGAAAAAAACTATGGAAGAGTCTAGCTCCTCCAGGAACCGCTAGTACTGCTCACTTCAGGTTGAACTGGAAATGCTGCAAGGACAGGGTCTTACCTAATGAGCGGTGCTTCCAGTAATGATGCCTGAGAGGCAAGGGTGGAGGCAACAGCAAAATATCTTTTAAAATCTCATTTTGGTAATCGGAACGAGTGTTTGATTTACGTTTGGCTCTTTCCTGGCTGGAGGCTCTCAACCAAAGCCAGTTTGTCCCATCCTCACACTCCAAGGCCAGGATTCATCTCGGGGCACGTCAGGGGCTTGGTTTCCAGCAGGTGGGGTGAAGCGCAGGCTCTCCCGAGGGTGACTCACCTCTTGGGTGGGCTGAGTTGCCCTCAGGAGGTGCCTGTAGGGACTATAACGGGAAGCGTTCCAAACTTAGCCACCTGGACTACGTGCCTACAGCACCACAGGATGAATCTGGGCTTCTATATATAAAAAAAAGGAGGATTTTTTTTTTTCCTCCTTCCAGGTAAAATTTCACTTTGCCTTGACCTTCTGCACTGTTTCCCTCTCCAAAGCAATCTCCAGGGGAGCGCCAGAGCTCACGGAGCAAACGGGCAGTGCGGTGACCCTGCAGACTTTCACCAGCGATGGCCCTTCCCTTGGGGCTTCCTGGGGGGTCTTCCAGGGTTTGCATCCCTTCCACGCAACACTATTAAAATTCCCCATCAGCAGCTCCGGAGAACCACAAGGAAAGCTCCCGCGCTCCGAGAATAGCTCCTGTGCTAAATATAGGGGATTTTTTATGAATCTCTTTGCCGCTTCCATTAGCCAGAGCAGAAATACCTCCTCGGAAGGTGTGGAAGCGTTCTGTCCTTGCTCGTTGGCTGTATCAAACCGTAGTCTACGCCGTTATCGCTCGATTTCTGATTAATATTATAACTCCTGGCTAATGAGAGAGCCAGCAGTGAAAGCTGCTCTTACTGTTATCTTCCTGGCTAAGGAACTTCCCCCTGATTTGTTGTGTGCTGCAGATTTTGGTGCGTGGGGGGTTCTGGGTTGTTTTTTTTTTCCTCCTTCTAATGTTAAATGTGAGATTTTTATCCTCAAAGGAGTGATTATCTCAGAGCAAAATTGGCAAGGTTAAACACTATCTATAAAAAAACATTCAGCGGTGCGCCATGAAATGAATTACATAATATATCAGTCATCTACCTGGCTTTTGAAAAAGCCCGAATATGTGTTCGGTCTGGCTGAGTATTTTATATTAGGCTCCTTTTTTCCATGAAGGTAAAAATGACCTTGGTTATTAGAAAGCAGAGAGATATTGAACCGGGTAGAATCAACACGGTTCCGTTTCATTTAGTCCCCGCTAAAATTGAAAGAAGATAAAATACAGATTGAATTTATTTTACTATATATTGCCTCATTTGAACTTTAGCAAAGCCTTTAGCCACTGAGGAAAACCCTTCTCCCACCTCCCTTCCCTAATCTCTTCCAGATGGCGTGTTAAGGAAATTGCCTTGACTTTATTGATTCTTTGCTTATGGGGTTCAAGCAGCAGCCGGTGCGTTGCTGGGGAGATACGCGCTCCGCTCGAGCTACAGGAAGGTGGCTCTTTGACCTGGCAGCTCTGTGCACCTATCCAAAAATCCCTGACACTCAAAAATCACTAATTGGTGTGTATATATATATTTATATTTCTTTTTCCTTAGACATCAGTAGATCTTCTCTTTAGGACCTCATTTTAAAAAGCCGTGTTGTACCAAGCTGAGTATTTTACAGAATAAAGAAAAGCAGCATCCTGCCAAGATGGAAGGGCCACGGGCTGAAAACCAGCTGCTCTCTTCTGCCAGGTCACTCTCCTTTTCCATCACTCCCCTTGCAATTATTATAAAATAGCAGCGTGTGATGCTGCGTGATCCTGGCCTCCCACAGCTCAATCATTTGTCAGGTGGGACTTCAGGCACCTCCAAATTTAAATTTCCTGATGAAGCGAAGGGATCAGCGTGCCCTCTTTCTTCTCTTCGTTTTAATTTTGAGATTAATTGCTGTCTTAAAAATTCTGGGGAGCATTTTCATCTGCCATGAACCGATCTAGCTCTAGTGGAGTCCACAGAGGGACACCCATTTCTACCAGCTCAGCAGCTGGCCCTCTGAAGGTGAAAATCTACATTAGCACCTATTTTATAGGTGATAATTGCTGCCTAAGTGCTGCAAGCCCAGGATATTAGCACTAGTTCTGAGAAACTTCACAGTGGGTCAGATTCATCCCTACCCTGCCAAGGAGCTGGTGGCACATCTTCCAACACATTCCATCTCCTACAATTTTCCTCAGACTCCCCTCCCTTTTTTTGTCTCCTCACCAGAATGGTCCTTTTTCTGCTTCCTGGGAGGGCTGCAGAGACTTCAGACTGTGTTTGTTGGGGGGGGGGTTGTAGTTGTATGAAGTGTAGAATTACCTACAGTTCTTTGTTAACTTTTTCTATGTCAGATAACCTTCCCATATTGCTGGTTCTGATGATGTTGCACTGGCCCCCACAATATTTGCTGGTGTTCTCCTAGAAACACCTGATCTCAGTTCACATTTAAAAAATGCATATATATTATTCTCCTTTACAACCAGGGGGTTCAAAGGTCCAGATCTCCAACTTTCCTTCTGATTTACGCTGTTTCTACTTCTCTAATACATTCCTTTTCCAGCTAAGTTCATCCTCCTGCTTATTTTAGCTTGTGGGTTTTGGCACTAGGGTGTAACAAACTGACCTTTCAGAAAAGTGTTTAATTGGGATTGATGCAGCGCACAGGGCTTGGCGTGAGGTGGATTCGAGGAGAACTGGGAACCAACAGACAATGGGAGCTGCCTCCCTTTACCTTAGTGGTCTGATATTTGTCATGTCCTATTTTGGGCTCTGAGCGTATTCACTGGCTAGATTTCAGTGGGATGGATTGCAGTTCAGCACGGCATAGGTATGCTTCTCTTTGACATGTCTCTGCAAAATAAATATAATATGTTAGTGGTATAAAATCTCCTAAGGGCCCGATGTGAGATTCTTCCATTCATCAGTCAAATTCTGCCCTAGTGAAGCCGCGTGGCCGAGGCAGCCTCTGTCAGGGCCTAATTCAGAGGCAGTCTCAGTCCATCCAGCCCTGTGATTTAGACCCCTCAGCCTCATTCCTCACCTCTGCTGCAGAGCTCACTGGCACTGCCCAGGAGGGGCTTCCCAGTTTGGATCTATAGCCATTTTCACTCCCATTAATTCCCTCCATCGTGCACTAAGTCTGAGCTGAGAAAAAAATTTTGCATCCGTTTGATTAGGTGCTTCCCTCGCTGCTCCCTGGCAAATCTTGGGTAGTTCTGAAGCACAGTCTGTGCCCTGCGACCTTCAGCTCTACTTGAGAACTTCTGTTGGCTCTGCTGATTTCACTGGTAAAATCCAAGCTGAGAAGGAAGATCTTGCAGGCCAGCATGTGCCTCTATGCTCAGTCCCCTCCTTTCTACCCACCTTCCATCTTTGCCCTCCCCAAACCGAGGCAAGTTTCTCTTCATCCCTTCCCATCCAGCAAAATGTTAGTGCTTTAATTCCGCTGGTTGAGGAACTGACCTACAGAGAGGTTAAACAACTCCCTGCAAGCCCCATAAGCAGTCAGTAGAAGGCCAGGTATTCTCCGTGCCCGCAGCCTGCAGACTCAGCTCCTGCACTGTCCTTTCCTACACACCACACTCCTCGTGAGCAGGATCACAGAGCCCTCCCAGCTTGCTCTGGCTGACCCTCACCTTGCTGAACTGTTAACCCCAGTTAATTCTTTTTCCTCTGCTCACACCAGCAGAAGTCTCTCTGTGACATTAAAAAAAAAAAGGATTATTTAAAAACCCTTTTAAAGCCACCTCAGATCATAGAACCATAGAATGGTTGGAGCTGGAAGGGACCTTAAAGCTCATCCAGTTCCAACTCCCCTGCCATGGGCAGGGACACCTCCCTCTAGAGCAGGTTGCTCAGAGCCCCATCCAACCTGGCCTTAAACACTTCCAGGGATGAGGCTCCACAGCTTCTCTGGGCAACCCCTTCTAGTGTCTCACCACCCTCATGGTAAAAAAACTTCTTCCTCATGTCCAATCTAAATCTCCCCTGCTCTAGCTTCAAACCATTGCCCCTTGTCCTGTCCCCTAGGGCCCTTATAAGAAGTCCCTCCCCAGGTTTCCTGTAGCCCCCTCAGATCCTGGAGGCTGCTAGAATGTCTCCCTGGAGCCTTCTCCAGGCTGGACAGCCCCAACTCCCTCAGCCTGTCCTCCCAGCAGAAGTGCTCCAGCCCTCAAATCATCTTGGTGGCCTCCTCTGGACCCTCCCCAACAGATCCACGTCCTTCTTGTGTTGGGGGCTCCAGAGCTGGATGCAGAACTCTAGGAGGGCTCTCACCAGAGCAGAGTGGAGGGGCAGAATCACCTCCCTTGCCCTGCTGCTTTTGATGGTTTGCATCCTGCAGATGGGAGAAGGATTCGCAGTTTGGTCACCCGGTGTGCCCTGGCACACGTCACCTTCCATCGAGTGCCAGATCAGCAGGAGGCTGACTGTCTCTCCTTAAAATCCATCCTGCCCTCTGCTCTTCCTTGACCTTTGCCTTTTTTGCGCCGTTTAAACGAAACGCGACATCGCACCAAAGCCCTCCCCGCGTGGCTTCGTTCCCCAAACCCCGGATGACTTTGAAGAACAAGGAGCCCGACTCAGAGAGCCGGGCCTGCTGCGGGTGGCGATATTCATGCGGCATTAGATCATGTTCACGTTGGGTATAATCCAGTACAAATCCTCTTAGTGTCACTGGCACCATAAGGGTTGCTATAATTGCTCGTAGCTATAAAACAATTTTGCAGCTTTTCTTCACGTCGGAGAGTCGCTTCCAATTAGAGGAAGGGAACTTTCCCAACCTGCGGAGTTTCTATTTCGGACGCGGCCCCGTCCTGACGACACGCTGTCAGCCCCGCCGAGCCGCCGGGAAAACGTCCACCGTGTCACAGAGACGTGACAAAAATGGAGGGAGAAGAGGCACGCGTGTGCTCCCGTTTCTTTCAAAGTCTCTCGGAAGCACCTCGGGCGGTTTATTTTGTTCTGCCTGACACCGCGTTCGCGGGGCCGCGCGGCCTCCTTCTGCATTGCCTGTTCTTTTTCAAATAACGTTCCCATTTCAGAAAGTTGGAGGAAAAAGAGAGCAGAAAGGAATCATAGGAGCATTTCAGTTGCAGGGGACGTTTAAGATAGAATCCAAGCATTCCCCCAGCCCTGCCAGGGCACCACTGAGCCCTGTCCCTCAGCACCACATCTCCAGGGCTTGGAAACCCCTCCAGGGATCAGGGGAACTCCAGCCCTGCCCTGGGCAGCCTGGGACAGGCCTGGACAACCCTTTCACTGAAGAATTTTTTCTTTTTCTTTTTCAGCTTTATTCCAGACTGCAGTTTGAAATGGAGGTGCCTCCTGAGGACGTGGAAAACGGCACTGTGCCGAGCTATCAGATGGTAAGTCACACACAAGAGTGGGAACCACTAGAGCAGGTCACTAAAGTTAAAGAAAACTTTGTCCTCCAGTGCTTTCCCCTTTCCTTGCTCCCTCCCTCCTCTCTGCCCTGCCTGTCTGGACTAGCTCTGCACCAATTCTGTTCACAAACCCAGCAAAAGGAGGTTTCTGCCGAGTAAGTGAGATGACTTGATTTGGTTAAGGTCCAGTGATGCTAGGACAGGGTTGACAGAGGAGCTGGTAACCGCAGGGATGGACAGAGTGAGGAAGAGGAGTGGGAGACTGGAGTAAAACTCCTGCTCCAGCAGAAGCAAAGGCTTGGAGTGGTTTGGCCATGACACACGTGCAGGACAGACGATGCACGTGTCAGCAGGTACCAAGTAAACAAAGGCTCAAGGGTGTGAGATCCAAGAATGAAACAAAAGGATTTGCTTTCTTTTCCTTCCTTCCTCTCTCGCTATCCGACTGCCCGTAACAGCAGCAACTCAGAGGAGGAAATGAATTTCAGGGACCAGGTCTGGAGAGGAAGACGCTCTCTTTGCTCCCTCCTGTTGTGCTTGGCTCGGGCCGGGCGGACACACCTGGCCTTCCAAACAGGCGCTATTTATACACCCCCTTCCCCACAGCGATGTGATCCTCTCTCCACTTTTTCTCTCTCCTGGTCTGCTGGCTGCCTGCCAGCGCAGGGTGGAGAAGAGACCCTGACGTGGTCTGGTGCAGGCTCAGAGGGGCCGCTTTCTGCTGCCGTTCCCACTAAGCAGCCCATCTGTCATCTCCCAGCATCGATTTCTCCTTTCCTCCTCCAGCTGTGCTTGGTGCACAGATGTGGCTGATCCTAGCTACGCCGCATCTTCCTTCCCCTCTCTGCTGCCCCGGGAGCGTGGGAGGGAACCTGGTTTTGTCCCTGCAGCAACTCTTCCGAAGCTCCTCTTCCCTCAGCGTCTCCCCAGCCCGTGGCACCTTCCACCCTCAGGTGGCTCACAGCCAAGGTGAACCTCCCCATGTTTGGGGGTATCAAGCTGACTTCAATGCTCTGCGGCAAAAATGGAGCAGGTGACTCTATGAAAGAAAAAGAGGGAGTTTAGACCTGGAAATAGAGCTAAAAGTGGCCTGTGGGGTAGGAGCAGAAGCACATCCATGGGTGGGTATGGCCAGCTTAATACCGCCCTGCAAAATAAACTGGCTGAGTGGAGGTAAAATCTTAATTTCCCTGTGCCGCTAAATCTACTTTCCTGATGTCTCCATAAGCCAGGCTTAGAAGGGTTTTTTTTGTGACCAGCAGCTGCATTGAAGATACTTGTCAAGAAATGGAGCAAGGCCACCGTATCGGCTCTGCGCCCCGCGCTCGGCTCCTCTGGGACTTCACAGCAAGGGTGGCTAAAGCTGGTTCAGCCTCTGCATTGCAGCTGGTCCAGAGTCAGGGCTTAACTGGTGGATCTGCAAATCCTGCCTGACAGAGCAGCCCAGGAAATTACCATGGGGGAAATTAGAGTCTAAACCTGCAGAGCCAGCAGCTACTCAGCACTATGTGCCCGTCCCTACCCTCTGGTACCTGCAAGGTGACCTCGCCATCGGGGAGGAGGGCGGTTCGCTGGAGGTCTCAGTCACCTTGCCGCCTTCTTGCAGCGAGCGCTGGCGCTAAACTGAGAGTAGAAAGAAAAAGCCGGTAAATTATAAACGACCCAGCTCTATGATGTTGAGAAAATCTGCAGAGGAGCTCTGACTGACTGAGATACAGACGGCCCTCGGCTCCCAGTAGGCTCTGGGGGGCCTGAAAGCATGCCCTGATAGATAACAAATTGCTGGCTGCCTTTTTTTTTTTCCCACATCTCTGGAGGTTCTCCAAGAATTCTTGCGGGACCTTGTTGACTTTGCAACGGAAAAGTTCACCGTTCAGGAAAGCAGAGATTCAGTCTTGGAAGAATTTTCTTTCAGAAGGTGCCTTGGTAAGAGGGGGAAGGGAGGTTGAGGATAGTCGTGCAGGGAGACGGATACTTACCACGTTCTCACCACGTCTGAGTGCCGAGCGAGGGTGTCCTCTCCTTCTCCTCCAACTGAATCTTTTCCTTGTGAAACACATCCTTTCGTCCTTCCCTCCTGGCTGCCGGCACGTCCCCAGCCATCGGGCACTGGGTGATATTTGCCCACAGGATGCTCCCTGCCCTGGATCCTGGCAATCTGGGCTCCGTCCTCAGCCCCTTTCATCGTGTTTCACGCAAGGCAAAGTCGTACATTAAAAATGTCTTTTTTTTTTCTAAGCAACTCTGTCACTTGTACCAAAACAGACACGCTGATCAACAAGGAATGAGCCTTCCCTGGGATGTCACGGCAACTTGCACTCATTTGATAGAAACAAACGTGCTTAAACTTGGGCTAATGGGGGAAGGCTGCCTCTGAAATTATTTCCATTTTCAAGGTCAGTAAGCAAAGAGTCGGTCCACGTTCCTTGGAGACAGGCTGGAATCAGAGGGAACGCTTTCCCTGTCAGCCAGCTGTTATCTGCATAGTCCTCCTCCGCTGTTTGATGTGCCACGGGCTCCTTGTCACTTGACTCGGAGATATTTTCATCATTCCTCCAGCTGACACCCTTTGCGTTCCCTCTTCCCCGGCGCAGAAATCCCCACACCTAAGGGCGGGAAGGGGTTGGGACGCACCTCGGCCAGCTCGGGCTCTTTCTCCTACCCTTACATGACATCATTTTTCCTGGATGTGCTTAATCTATGTCTTATGACCTCTTTAGCACTCTTCCTGGCAAATAAATACGTTGGTTTTTAATAGGCACTTGAATTTGACCCAGAGGAGAGTGATTAGGCTGTTAATGAGCTGTGCTGTGCACAGTCTCTAGTGGCTACATCTTGAGGTGCTTACTCAGGCCGATTGCTGAGCCCGTGCAGTGCACTTCCAGATGTGGCCCCTTCCAAGGAAACCGGGAGACTGAGCATCATTCATTTTGGCACCCAGAGAGGGACACCAGCATCGCTCGCTGCCCAATCTGCAGCCTCTCATCTCCCTTCCCCTCCTGCCCTAACCCTGAAGGGAAAGGTGAGGAAGCCCAGGCAGGGAAGCTGCTGTGGTCTTGCCCCAGCTGCCAGTACCTCCTTCAGCTTAACTCCACGCAGCCTTGGAGGAGATGTGAAATAGTTTCAAGGAAGGAAATAACTCTCCTCACATCCCTTGGAAAAATCCCAGAGTGAGCAGTCAGCCTGCGCTGGCCCAGCCTGAGAAGTCTCAGCTCCTTCCATAGCCAGTGGCAGGAGGTGACAACAGTTTAGGTTCCCTGCCATCCTTTTAATCACTTGCTTGACTGGGGATTGACCCCAGGAGATGCCTCTTTCTCCCTCCGTTGATTACGAAGGGAGGCTACAGAAGTAGTGTAGATGAGCTGATCCGAGGGCTGGAACTGTGTCCTTTAAGGCCAGGCAGGGAGAGCTGGGCTTGTGCAGCCTGGAGAAGAGAAGGCTCCGGGGAGACCTTCTGGGGGCCTGTCAGAAAGATGGGGACAGACTTTGGAGCAGGGCCTCTTGGGACAGGACAAGGGGGAGTGGTTTAAACTAATAAAGGGAAGATTTAGAACTGTGAGAAGGAAGAGATTTTTAATTATGCTGAGGGTGGTGAGAGCCTGGCCCAGGTTGCCCCGAGAGGTGGTCGCTGCCCCATCCCTGGAATCATCCCAGGGGAGGTTGGATGGGGCTCTGAGCATCCTCATCTCTACCTCTTGATAGCTCTGCACACGTGGAAAGAGACTGAAATATCTGACTCCTTTTCTGCTGCAGTTACAGAACTATTTTAATATTGATAAATACCAAGGAGAAATGATTTCTCTTAAATTGACATCACATCCTATTTCTATGACTGTCATAATACATTTCTGGATTCTATAGAGCCCTGTGCACGGCACGCACGTCGAGCAGAAGTAGCCTGTATATATCGTAACTCTCTGTGTGATATCAACATGACAGATGTGCCATAAAGCAGCACAAAATATTGCCCGTGGAGCTCTCGAGTACCCCATGTAACAGTTTAACACCACACGGAGCTGGGGTTTGATTGTCAGTGCGAGCAAGATCTAGTCTTTCACAGTTCAGGAAAGAAAATTGTGAATAAAGAGGACAAATGTTCAGTAGTATGGACATCAAACAAGATGTTTGCCCACACTGGGTGTTCCTCATTTACGTCACCAAGGGCCAGGGTGCTTTTAAACAGCGATTTGGGGGAGCTTTTGCTGGGCTGAAGCTGATCTGATTCTTATATGAATTTTGAAAGGATGTTACAAAGCACAGAGTCCGCCAGAGTTACTGTGTGCAGTTCTGGGCCCCGCACTTCAAGAAGGATATTGAGGTGCTGGAGCAGGTCCAGAGGAGAGCGACGAGGCTGGNGCCTCAATGATTCTATACCCTCCCACCATGACCCGGTTGCAGCATTGGAACCATATTGAGGTGCTGGCCCTTCCTGAGCAAGGATTACTGCAAGAGCAGGGATCTTAGCAATTCTTAACAATGTCCCCAAAAGAAGAAAAAAGGAGAGAGAAAGAGAGAAAACTTTCTCTTGCCTGTTCCTTTCGCTGAAGAGGAAGTGGTAGCTGGTCTAAAAAGAGCCTGGTTTGTCTTATCCCTTGAGCGTTGCCGTTTCCCAAGAGTGCCTGAGAAGTCAGAGGTGCTCTTTGCAATTTGTCGGTGTGACAAAACACCACCGGTTTCCTCACCTACTCGTTTGCCTCTGCTGTTTTACCGCTCTGACCAAATCCTGCCGTACTGAAAGTTCAGCTGAGTTCTAGTCGAGTAGTAAAATCAAGTAAACGAGTACAGAAATACTACGGCCAGTGAAGGAACTAAATTTCTTTCTCTTGCACTTCTAGAAGTCCTGTTTATCGCTGGGTTTGGATACTTAGCGACCTGGTAGCTTTCCCATCAGGGAATGTGCACAAATCTCGATCGTCTTGTTGATTGGTGTTGTGCTTGGTGAAAAGGCACGTTCTTAAAGCGCTCGGGCAGCCAGCCCGTACCAAACGGGGCTCTGGGACATGTTCACTCGATGCCCATCCAGACAAGTGGAGGACTTGATCCAGCATGTCCCGTGATTGGGATCGTGACCGGCTCACACGTGATTCCTGTGCTCAAATGGCTAAAATTACGCTCGATCTTAATGAAAAGAATCAGCATTGCTGGAATTCGGAATGAGTTCCTGCTTTGCAGACCCCTGCAACAAATCAGCTCCCTTCTCCCACCTCAGAAAACCCCAGCACTTTCCATCATTCTTCATTTTAAAGAGTTTGACTGGGGAGCTGATGTGACACAGGGGAAAGACAGAGACTACAGAGCTATTCTTGGGTTTCTCTTGAAAAATTTCTGTGGGTCATTGCAGCTTTAATTCAGAATTGTATTGACTGATTTCTTTCTGCATCCTAAGGAGTTGCTAAGCAACATGGATTCTGGCTCACCATGCATTTGTCAAGACAGGGAAAAGTGGGAAGAGATAGAAAAAGACTCACCTTCTCTGAGATACCTCTCAAGCCAGAGAGTATCACTTAGTTCAGCCTCACCCCAAGTTATACTCTTGATCCATCATTCAGTTGGTGCCGTAGCTGGTTCTAGAGTCTAAGTTCAAATCCAGCGAAGGTCTCAATTTTGCTGTCCTTGATGAGGCACCATTGGAGGAGGACTTTCACCCGGGAGCCCACCCTTAGCCAACAGCTCGTGAATCTGCTGGGAAATCATAAATGGGTGGTGGCCTGTTGTGCTGAATTCTTAGGTTGATCTTCCACTCAGAAGGTCCGTCAGAAGCCTGCACGTGGTCACCAAGTGCATTTTAAAAAAACCTGTGTTCCATTTTAGCACCTAGCACACCTTCCAAGGCAGCAGCTGACAGATGTTCTGGTTTTTCCTTCTTTTCTTTGCTCTTTGGCAAAATGATTCCTCGCTGGGTGGCTCCCCGTTACGCCACAGGTTTGGTGACCGTCTCTCCTCAGAAAGGAGAACTGCTATTTACCGCCTAGTCGGCAGTTCTGCTCTCCCAGGGTCGTACTGCGAGTACAAGCGATAAGATACACCTCTCTTGTCACCGCTGAAAGGTTCAGGGATGACTTGGAACACGGAGCAGCAAAGCCAGATTTTGCCATCCACCCTGTTAAGGAAAAAATCTTATTGGCCTTAATGTCTCGGTGCTGTCTTTAGTTGGTGAAGCCATTCCTGAGGACTGGATTTGGGCCTCTTGGCCGCATTTTAAAGCCAGATCTTTTTGCCCTCGGAAACATCTGTTTGTAACTTCAGTTGACAACGTTTATCTGTGGGCCCTCAAACTGGAAAGGTGTCGTTGGTTGACTCGCCTCCTGTTGTCCGTAAAGCGTGGCAAGTTCTGCTTCTCCTAAACAGCCTTTCGAGGGCCAAAACCAGCAACTCCATTTGCTTATTCTGAAAGAAAAATCACAGTAAGTTTGTCTGGAAAACTGTAGAACTCTGTGTTTCAGAAGCACTGTCGGACGGTGGATGTGGCCCGTTGGGTTTTGTGTGAGACTTCAACTGCAAGGTCTGGAGTGTAGCTTCAGAAATGCATTTGTATTGTTGAATTGGTTTGTCTTGAGTGTATTTATAGCTCTTCAGGTCCCTCTCCTGTTGCTGTCCTCACAGAGGCTTTTATTGTCAGGAGCATTGGTAAAAAACATTGGTTTTAATTCTCTGCCGGAGGTTTGATCATGGGTATATCTATCTATCTCATCACAAATATGAATATCAAGCTCCTAACTATAGAAATTAACCTAAAGCACATCAGGAAAGGGAAGCATCACACCTGACCCCACGTGCAGGATCGAAGGAACTTGAGGTTCACCCACCAGCCCACCGTGGGGTGGATGAGACAGAGATCCAGTTGCCTTTCGGGCCGTTGAGGGAATATTTCCAAATTCTCCGGAATCCTTCAAGGTGCAGGACGGTCGGTGGATTGAATGGGTGTGTAGTCCAAAAGCAATCACTCTGCACCCTGGGAAATCCCACCCTCAATCGGTAAAACCCAACACTTTTCAGGCCTGAAAATTTGAATACAATTTTTACAAGCTCAGCCTCTTTTCTCATCTTGAAAAATCAATCCGACAGACAACTCCCGACCCCGCCGACTGTACGGTTCCTTCACAGGTCTAGCGCAAATTTCCGTGCTTATCAGCTGCTCTCTTCTCAGCAGGTCTGAATATTCACCTGAACAAAGACTGTTGAAGCGATTTGAGGATCAGTCTGTTTATTAAAAATATTGAACTTTCTTTTTGTTTACCTTTTTTTTTTTCCCCCCCAGTTCTACTGACTTGGGCCGTAGCGTGCTGCTAACGTCTCTGAGTCACCGTTGCTGGGGGGGTTGTGTTTATATATAGCTGGCTGTATTTATAGCTGTGAATCTCGAGTCTGCTCCAGCAACCCAGTGAACAAAGCAAATTGGCAAAACACCTTTCTGAAGCAGTAGGAGACGTGCTCTCGGTGCCTTTCCGCACAACTCCTGCCTGCCCCGGGCGCTGCTCCGAGGCACCGAGTCAGAGGTTGGTTTCCTCAACCGCTCGATAAATACTTTAAATCTCGTTTTTAGTCCTACTTTGAAATGAGAAAAGGGAAGGGGGTGGAGGATTAATAGGTGTGTGTTCATTAGGAACTGTCACTGAAATTCTTTACCTGCTCAGATTGTGTTCCCTTTGAGAACCTCCGAGATCTTCCTGAACGTTATCGAATCGCGTCCTGCCACGCCTGTGAGGCTCATAAACCTAATCTTGAAGTCAACAGTGGGCTTCACATGAATGTGCCTGGAGTTCAGCTCAGCCACCTATTTTTAAAAGCACCCACATTTTTACAGAACAAAAAAAATTAATTGTGAGGTTAATTGACTTTGCCAGGTTCACAGGATGGGTTGTGGCAGCTGAGAGCAGAGCAAGAGTCTCCCAACTCTTGGCCTGGGCTTCATGCCTGGGCTGGCATTCCCCACCTCTCCTGGGGAAAAGAGACCAGGACAATAATCTGAATTAAAAATCGTACTAAAAATCCTTCTTCCCCAAGATTATTCTTTGAGACGTCCTCTTCCACCTGCTGATGCATTTGAAAGGACCCAACCTTTCCGTGCTGAAGTTCAGAGACGTTCGCGAGGGTACCTGTGAGCACACCCCGTTTCCCGAGGCACGAGCCACTCTTACGAGGGGTCTAAGAAAGCAACCGGTAAGAAAAATGCTCCTCTCAGTCCTACTAAGTCAGATTTGTCCACTGGAGTGGTTTTGTTGATACTTAGGAATAAACAGAACTGGCAAAACTTGGGAGACGCAGGGTGGAAAGTTTCAGCTTGATGGGAAAGAAATGGCCCAAGCTGTTGCCTCTGACAGCAAACCAGGCAAGGAGAAGCTGCAGGGGTGACAGAGGTGGCCTCGCCGCGCTCACCCCCCTGAGCAATTGCAGCTCCCTTGGGCAGGATTTAGCCTCGTCACCCCGATTCCAGAGGGACCAGGACTGAGCCAGTGGCTTTATTTTGTGAGTGGCTTCAATAAGCCGAGTGCTGGCCACAGAAACTGGCTGCGGAGAGCAGGCCCTTCCTGCTTTGTCCTGGAGAGGTGGAAGGAGACAGCCCGAGCTGCCTGACTCCCAGGGTTGTGCGTTTAGTCCACCTCGCCACATTATCTCCCTTTTTCAGCCTAAACCTTTTCTTAGAAAGTTCATGTAATATCAACACGAGTGGTCCCAGAAATCTCTCACCCTCCCCTTTGCTGTCAAAACCAGAATTATGAAAGTGCTTCTCTTTATCCGGCGCTTTCTTTTGTAAGAGAAATATTTTATCAAGCCACTGAGACAGTAATTTCTGTTTTCAAAACCAGGAAGAAAAGTATAAACGATGAGCAGCCAGAATAAATAATAGAGGAGGGTTGCCAAGCACATTCCTAAACGCACACATCCAGCCTCTGTGAGCAGAGCTGCCGCAGCCCATCGGCCCCCCTTCAGAGCTGTCCCACCATTTACTTTAGGCTGAAGATTCCTGAAAGATGAATGATGATAAAGACCTGCGGTTGGTTCTAAGCCGTCTGGGCATCTCCTGAAATTTAGAAACCGTCCCCAGTGATTGTGGTAGAAGAAGAGGCCAGAACGGTTGTACGGATAGGAGGAGGAGCAATGGGTTCAAGCTNTCCCTCTCCCTCCTCCCCACCCTCACTGATCCCTGGCACGCTTCCCACGCTGGGAGCCTCTCTCCATAGGAGTGCAAGTTTTGCACCTGCAGCGCCAAGTTTGCAGCAGAAAAAGACGGGAGGATTCGCCCGAAGAGGAGCATCCCAGGCTTCTGGTGGATGGGCTTTCGCAGATGGTGTTGCAGGAGGGTGAGATGTCCCCACAAGGACAAGGAGGTGCCAACCCCACCACAGCACCTGCAGCCGGCCGGGCTGAATTGCCAGCGCAGGCTCCTGAGGAGGGTGAGTTTGCTCTAAGGCACCGAGCTGAGAACGAGAGCACTGATGGGACCGGCGGCAACGGTCTCGGGGCAGCGACGCTGGCGAGAGGGCAGGCACAAGCTGCAGGGCTGCGGGCATTGCTCTCCAGACTGGGGAACTCGAGTCCAAAGCCTCGTGCGCTCCGCCCTTGGAGAGCAAATTCCTCTGACTTTGGCTCTTGCCGAAGGTTTCTAGCCAGACAGGGCCTCCTGCGTGTGCCGGAGCACGGCCCATTCCTGGTTTTCAGGAGAGGGCCAAACGCAGGAGGAGGGGCCGGCACCACAAAGCCCGGCGCTCACTGCCCAGTCCCACCAGTGGTGCCCGCTGCAGCCTGGGAGGAACCCTCTCTGTTCCCGTCAAACTGATTCCTAAGGCCGTGCTCTCTCTCTAGCCCTTCCCTGTGCCCGACACGTGGCCTTTGGGCCACATGGGCTTGAAACCCGCTGAGCTGTAAGAGAGCTGTGGGCACCCAGCAGTACTGGCACTGCTTGGGCCCCAGCCATGAAAGAACACCCCAGCTCCAGGTGAGCGGGTCCGTGCAAAAACCACTGTGAAGATCCAGGCTAAGGACATATTCCCATCTTTTTGGCGAATATTTTCATTTTCTTGTTTATTCCCGTTCACCTGCCGCATCAATAGGATGTCCCGGCAAACCTTGGCCCCGCTGGGAGGGCGGCAGACGTGGCTGCGCTCTGGGAAGGACTCCAGTGCCCGCTGCTGCCCCTCGAGGTGCCGCCTGGCACCCAGGGGACGCCTGCCCTGCCCTGCCCNGGAAACATTCTATGAGTCTATGCAGAGCACAGGGAGGATGCAGCCTTTCAGGCAAAGCTCCTTTCTCCTTCCTTCTCCTTCCTTCTCCTTCCTTCTCCTCCTTTCTCCTCCTTTCTCCTTCCCTCTCCTTCCCTCTCCTTCCCTCTCCTTCCCTCTCCTTCCCTCTCCTTCCCCTTCCCCTTCCCCTTC
>VWZK01002685.1:148862-201373 GCA_013396935.1 Baryphthengus martii
TCAAACTGATTCCTAAGGCCGTGCTCTCTCTCTAGCCCTTCCCTGTGCCCGACACGTGGCCTTTGGGCCACATGGGCTTGAAACCCGCTGAGCTGTAAGAGAGCTGTGGGCACCCAGCAGTACTGGCACTGCTTGGGCCCCAGCCATGAAAGAACACCCCAGCTCCAGGTGAGCGGGTCCGTGCAAAAACCACTGTGAAGATCCAGGCTAAGGACATATTCCCATCTTTTTGGCGAATATTTTCATTTTCTTGTTTATTCCCGTTCACCTGCCGCATCAATAGGATGTCCCGGCAAACCTTGGCCCCGCTGGGAGGGCGGCAGACGTGGCTGCGCTCTGGGAAGGACTCCAGGTGCCCGCTGCCGCCCCTCGAGGTGCCGCCTGGCACCCAGGGGACGCCTGCCCTGCCCTGCCCTGCCACCGAGGGGGGATGTTGGCCGTGTTTCGGGGACCTTTTTTACAGCATTTCCTGGCAGGCAGAGCTAACGGTGGCCTCGCGGCCGGCTCCTGGGATGGAAATGGAGGGGTGACCGTCAGAGGTACGTGGGGATGTCAGAGCTCAGGGGAAAAATCAGAGCAGCTGATTGAAATGGAGAGGTTTGGGTTTGGCTTAAATGCCAGAGAAAGGAAGAGAAGGATGGTTTGAAGTAACTTAAGAATTAAAAAAGTAAAAAAGTGAGGCGTTAACCCTCATGTTCTGATTGTTTGATGCTGCTCAAGTGGTCCCGGAGGCACAAAAATTACAAAAAGAGGCTCGAGCCCTCCTGCCATGCCCACTGGAAAGCTGATCCTTGTTCTCGGCTGTCCTTTGTGTATCCCTAATAAATCTTGACTCCCGCCCTCCCGCAGGACTTCGGCGAGTGCTGCACACCCATCGGTTGGCAGCCGTTACAAGCGGGGCCTTTGCCTCTCCATACCGGGCTCGGTATAAATGGTGAGCCAGTAAATACTCTTGGAAAAGTTTGGGCTTTTTTACGATGTTTTAGTTGACATTTGGGAGCTTCAAAGAATCTCACAGAGCTGCCGTCCATCCGTACGCGCCACTCGTCATTGATTAGGGGAGCTCATTGATTTCAAGCGAGATCAAAGGTAGAAGACAACCGGGGCAGAGGTTAAAGATGGAGAAGATCTGCTAGACCCAGTTGCCCATTACCTGCCGTAGCAGAAGATGCTTTTCCCCCACAGCACCCAACAAAATGTCCCTCACACTTTTATATGATTCCAGGAATGGTCTGGACAGGTAGGGACGGGGCTTCTTCTGCGGCCCTGGCAGCTCCCACTGTCAGGAATTTTCTTCCATAACTTGACCTGCTCTTGGCCACGGGTTGGTCCTTCCACTCTCCTCCAGAGCCGCTCCTCCTGTGTGGGGCTGCACAAGCATCGTCGTCCCCATCCCTTATGGGGAGGGACCTTCAGCTTGCAGGAAACGGGGATGTCCCCAGGCAAATACCGTACTGGACTAAACTGAAGAGGTCTTACGATGGCGTCCCAGCGGCAGAGGAATGGAGGAAGCGCGTAAAAAGGGTAAGTGAAGAAATAAGAGCCTTCCCTGGTGGCATCTGGCACTGAGCCGGTGCTCGTGTCAGGAGCGTCGGGTGTGAAAGCCTTTGGTGGGCCTTTTCCCCAGGATTTTCCCCGCCTCCTTTTTTGCAGTCCTCTGTCGGAACTGTTCAGCCCGAACGGGCAAGGCGCATTTGGCCTTGGCGCTGCTCTCAGGCTCCTCCCCGCTTTGTGGCCACCCAGGAGCCAGGGCTTTTTTGAACGCCCCTGAGCAAACGTCTGCATTTTGGGTGATTTTCCCCGGCTCAGTTAACGAGGATTTTTTCAAACCAGAATTCATTGTACTTCCCATTCTCCCCACCAGAGTCCACAGCCTCTTGGAATCAGAGTGGAAGCAACGAATACAAGTAATGTAGGGTACGAATAAAAGTAATGTAGGGTACGGATACAAGTATTGTAGGGTATGGATACAAGTAATGTAGAGTACAAATGCAATTAATGCAGGGTATGAATCCAAGTAATGTAGGGTACAAATGCAATTAATGTTGGGTATGAATAAAAGTAATGTAGGGTATGGATACAACTAATGTAGAGTACAAATACAACTAATGTAGGGTATGAATAAGAGTAATGTAGGGTACAAATGCAATTAATGTAGGGTACAAATACAGTTATTGTAAAGTACAATTACAATTATTGTAAAGTACAAATACAATTATTGTGGGGTACAAATACAATTAATGCAGGGTATGAATACAAGTAATGTAGGGTACGGATACAACTAATGTAGGGTACAAATACACTTATTGTAGGGTACAAATACAATTAATGCAGGGTACAAATACAACTAATGTAGGGTACAAATACAACTAATGTAGGGTACAAATACAACCAATGTAGGGTACAAATACAACTAATGCAGGGTACAAATACAACTAATGCAGGGTACAAATACAACTAATGTAGGGTACAAATACAACCAATGTAGGGTACAAATACAACCAATGTAGGGTACAAATGCCCTCTCCGATCATCAGTGAGAATGTGAAATCAGCTCAGGAGCAGTATGAGGAGCACCTGACTCTCCAGCTATACCCCACTGGCCGTGTTGATGCCAACTGCTGCTCGCCACAGCTCGGCACAGGAGGGCTTGGCTTATGGCCAGTCCCGAAAGGCAGGAGAAAGGGAGAGGAGTTTTCAGTCGTGCTGAAAAAGAATTAAAAACAATAAATTAAAAAATTAGCACTTTCTGGTTGTCCTGGGTTGGGTTTGAGTTAATTATCCCCAGCTCCCCAGTTGGGAGGGGCCACAGCCGAGATAAACAACCAAAGCGGCCAATGGGATGTTTGATACCACACTGATGTCGAGCCCCCTGTATAAGGGGGGGTCACTCATTTTCAACTTGTTTCAGCATCAGCAGCCGGAGCGGAGAAAGTGGCGTCCTGGGTACGGGTAAAGCCTGGCGGTTTCTATCACTGGCTTTCTCTATTATGTCCTTGGTATTATCATTAGTGCTGTTGTTTTCTTCGCTGTCTGTTGTTTTATTAAACTCTCTTTATCTCAACCCACGGGATCTCACCTTTTTCTTCCTCTCGATTCTCCTTCCCATCCCACCACGGGGAAGCAGCGTTGGGTGAGCGGCTGCGGGTGTTCAGTTGCCGGCACAAGTTAAACCACAACTGGTGAATCCTAAAATCCCATCTCTTTAGTGGGGTGGGGTTTTTCCTTACTTGACAGGGTAGCTCCAGCTTTGTTGAAAATTTCATCAAGTGGTTTAAAACTTGCTTAGTTAAAGGAAGGTTTCTAAATGAAAAATTGGTTTGACTGAGAAAATGCAAACACTGCTTCCCAAATGATCCAGTGGGGGGTTGGATTTTTTTTTCTAGGGTGGTTACTTTCTCAAGACCAAACTACTGAGGAAATCTCAGTCAGTGAATACAAAGTGTAACGTTTGAACTGGCAAATCTATATTTTTTCATCCTCTCCTTTAGCCATCGCCCACCAGAAAAAGAAAAATTCATTGGAAAAATGTTATTCTGAACATCTTACATCAGGGTTTTTATGTTGGGTTTTGGTTTTTTTTTTTGACTGTCTCTAGGCTGATGTCCTCTGTGTTACACAGCTCAGGGATTGAGTTTTAGCTCAGGGATTTGGCCCCTGTCCTTAGCAAAAGCCTGATGCTCAGAGCTAAATGATCGCTCCTCAGCATGGGAGCCAACCATGGGGTCAAGAAATCGGCAGTGGCTCTACCCCGGCTCCACACTCCTTGTTACACGGCACTGCCAAGTGGAGAGCAGCCCCAAGACTGTCCCACCCCTTGTGACAGGACAAGGGGGGATGGGCTTAAACTAAAAGAAGGACATTTAGACTGGAGAGAAGGAAGGAATTTTTGATGCTGAAGGTGGTGAGAGCCTGGCCCAGGTTGCCCCGAGAGGTGGTGGCTGCCCCATCCCTGGCACCATCCCAGGGGAGGTTGGATGGGGCTCTGAGCAACCTGCTCTAGTTGCAGATGGCCCTGCTCCCTGCAGGGGGGTTGGACCAGATGACCTTGAAAGGTCCCTTCCCACCCAAACCAGTCTGGGATTCCATAATTCTATGATAATAATGGTCACATTAGCATATACGTATAATGGTTACAGACCTGCAACCAAGCCTCTTGCAAACCAAATCCAGGGCACTTATGGCTTTGTGCAACCTCATTCCTTCCTCCACAGATGTCCGTGGACACAGCTGCTCGTGGCCTCACACGTGCCTGCCCCTCTCTACAGGGTTTCCTCCTTGTTTTTCATTGGTGCCCCAGTTAAGAGCTAATGGGGTCTAAAGCTTCAGGCAGAAGAAAAATAGGTGACTAAGGCTGCTGGAGCTCCATCCTGGATGGTGGAGCAGAGCCCACTGCTGTGTAGGCGGCCTGAGAGCCCTCGATGTGTGCCCACGGAGCAGGGGAGGTGTTTCTTGGCCCGATGGGGTGTGCTGTGTGCGGGAGAGGAGCGCTCTGCGGCCCCGAGGACGTCAGGAAGATTTGCTAACTTTGCTTGGTACTCCTCATGCAGATAAGGAAGCCTCTCGGTCTCCAATCACAACTCAGGATTTTACAGCATACTCCCAAAGGCCATAATTACTTCCAGAAGCAGAAATTTGAATGACCCAGATAATTAGTTCAGTGCAGCTGGTCCAAAAATTATTTACATAAAAGCCAGTTTTACTTGAGGGGGAAGAAAAACAACCTTACTACCGAAAGAAAAATGACCCAGTTAGCTCCACGCAGCGAGGCTGAGGGTGGCAACACGGCGGCTCGTGCCAGCGCCTCGTCCCTCTCGTTTCAGGGGACAAACACTGGGCTGCTGGGCTGCAGATGAGCCCCTCTCTAGCCAAATGTGCAGGGAGGAGGCAGGAAAGCTGCATTGATTTGACCTTCTGCTGTCTGCGAGAGTTGCTCTCGGGGAGGTGCGAGCAGCCAGAGGAAGCCGTTGCCCATAAGATGGGGACAAGGTTTTGAGCAGGGCCTGTTGGGATGGGGCAAGGGGTGATGGGTTTAAACCAAAAGGGGAGATTTAGCCTTGATTAAAGAAATTTTCGCATTGAGGGTTGTGAGATGCTGGAATCTGTTTCCCAGAGAGATGGTTGTTGCCCCATCCTTGGAAACATTCAAAGTCAGGCTGGATGGGGCTCTGAGCAACCTGCAGGGAGTTGTACCAGATGACCTTGGAAGGTCCTTTCCAACCCAACCCAACCCAAGCAGCTGTGATTCTATGATTTCACTTGCCAAGGCGCAGGCACCTGGGGAGCACGGCGAGGGCTGAGGAGCAGCACGGCTCCGCTCCGGTCTCCGAGCGAGCCGGTGGCACTGCTTCCACGCAGGGAACTGATGCAGCTGGAATCTATTCCTTGAGATTGTCCGGATTCGTGGTGAGCCCAAAGCGGCCCCTCTGCCCAGTTTGCAGCGTACCTGGGCAGCAGCAGAGGCACCCGGCAGGGGAATGCCCAGCAGCTCCCTGGCTAAGGGCTCAGGGGGCCCAGAGGCTGCCCTCCCGAAGTGCCAGGTTCCAAAAGGAAGGGTGTGTTTTTAGAAAGCATTTAATTCTAACAGCAGCTGAGTGATCCAACCCTTTGCCGGCGACTCCGTGCGTTAATTGGCAGTGCCAGGTTACCCACCGCCGCTGCTCATCGAGGGCTGCGGCCCCTGGGGACAAGCCCCGAGTCTCAGCTCCCCGGTGCTCCAACCCATCCCCAGGGCCAGCTCCCCAGTCCCTGCCACTGCTCCTGCCCTGCAGGTGGCGAGGGTGGTGGCTCAACCCGTCCAGGGCTGTCCTGTGGTCCCCACCAGCACTTTGGGGACCAAATGGTTCTCGCTTGTCACAGACTGGGGGTCCTGCTGTGCGGCAGCTACGGGCCGTGGTAAGTGTGAGGAAGCAGAAGGAGGAGCTGTATATTTCCACTTGTGTCCTTACATCTTGTCAAATATCCTGAAGGCCACCTCGGGCTGTGGCCACCAAATCAGACCGATGCTCCATAACAAAAATATGCCAGGAAAGGGATCTGCTGTCCCCGGGATGCCACCGATGTCACCGCTCTGCAGGAGGCCCTCAGGCAGAAGGGGGTTTGTGCTGCTGCTTCTCCGAAAGCTGCTGGCTTTTGGAACAGAGCTTCTGTCCCCCAAAGGAACCAGAGGACAAATGAAATCCGTGGGAAACAAAGCGGAGAAGCTATGATCTTTGGTATTCAAGGGAGAGCATGAACACGCTTACTTTAAACACAAACAACAAAAACCAAAAAAAGCAAACTAACCAGGAAATTGCTCTCCTAATGTAAAATGTACAACTACTGACAGTAGCTTGCTGTGTATGTGAGCAGCATCACCCTGCTGTTTGCTCTGGACAGTGCTGGGTACTTACCCAGCCCAGGAACTAACCAGAGGACGTCCCCGTGCAGCGGCTGGAGCCGAGTCGCCTCCCACCGATGCTGCTCTTACGCTCCTACGTGCCCACGGCCTTAATGGGGTTAATCTTGATTGGCAGCAGTGTCAATGCAAAGGGGAATAAAAGACTACAAGTTGGTCTTTAATTGAAGGGCAGCAAGGCTGGATCCTGCCTGTGGTGACACACACCCCCGAGACAGGGAGAGGTCCCGGGCAGAGGACAGAGAAATTCAGGCCCCCAGTTGACAGTGCTCATCTTGAGGGGGCCTTGCCCCTTCCCTCCTCTCACCCTCTCTCCATCTGTCTGAGGCATAAGAAGCATAGACCCATGGCAGGGCTTCAGGATGTGCACGCTGGAGAGGTTTTGCTCTGCCACACAGTGTCCTGCGTGCACAGGAGCCTGTGAGGTGGAAATGAGTTGACTTTTGGAGGTGGGTGTTCAGAAACAAGTTCACTTAATGCTAGAATGGCTTGTGCTGGAAGGGACCTCAAAGAGCATCTCGTTCCACCCTTCTGCCATGG
Organism: Baryphthengus martii; assembly: GCA_013396935.1. Lineage (NCBI taxonomy): Eukaryota > Metazoa > Chordata > Aves > Coraciiformes > Momotidae > Baryphthengus > Baryphthengus martii. The sequence continues at coordinate 155,800 of VWZK01002685.1, forward strand.
GCAGGGACATCTCCCACTAGAGCAGGTTGCTCAGAGCCTCTGGCACATCCATTTTTCCATGTGGTGCAAAGTCAGAAATCCGCCTGGGGCTTGCTCTGGTCCATGACTCTCACGTTCCTGCCCCTAGAAGCTGAGCGCAGGTCACCAGCGTGGGGGCACCTTACCAGTGTTGCTGGTCAGACAGAAGTCATGGCTCATCCACAGCTGGTGGATGCCACGTTCTGGAGGAAGACTATTCGCAGACTGATGAGAACGTAGCCTCTTGCAGGTTCAGGGAGCGGGTGAGGGAGGGGTCCTCAGGGGCATTGGGGTGGGTAAGCAACTCCCTTCTCCCCAGGCCATCCTGAGTTCCCACCCACCGTCTGGGCGCCTGTGGATGAGGCTCTGCCGGGGTATATGTGCATTTGCATCTGGCTCTCTCTTTCAACTGTGAGCAGCAGCTCCTCAGATGCTGCCGGGCGAGAGCGGCTGAGCTCAGCGGCAGAGCTGCTCCTGCGGGACGCCGCGCGGGGAATTGCACAGCCCGGCTCTTTGGAGACGGCGCTGTTGGTAAATACGCCCTTGTTTACATTTCCCGTTAAGTAAGGGGAATGGTTCTTCTCCTGGGACGCTCACAGCGGGAGAGGAGAGGATGCGGGACGCACTCCCAGAGCTCCCACCACGGCTTTGCCCCGCGCCAGGCGCGCTGATGGAAACCGTTTCTCTCTGTGGTCCAACCTGGCTCCTGCTCAGGGCGACAGTCACGGCTCCATAACCCACGGGCATTGCAGATTGAGCGGGCGCTGGAAGCCCCGGCAGGTTTGCTGCTCACCCCGCACCGTGGGCTGGTGAGCACAAGGAGCACCCGGGGCAGCGGCTCTGGCCGTTGCGTCGGCTCCGGTTGCAGCGATGGAGCGCGGCGAGTGCGGCGGGGCAGCCTCTTCCCCGGTAAAACTCCTCCTGCCTTGTGGCAGCTGCCCCTCTAGGCCAGCTGCTCCCCAGCGTGGGAAGTTCAGGAACCTCCCGGAGGTGCAAACCGACATTTCCAGCAGCAGCCAAATAGACATAAACAGTTTTAAAGGATCGCTTTTAAAATTCCAGCTCTTCCCCTCATCTGATTTCTAAACGAGCAAGAGTTCTCCTGTGATCAGCTTCATACATACATATACACACACACACACACGTATCTTCCCCACATAATCACGCTCACCTGGTAGACGTCGTATTCTCCATCCTCGAGTGGCAGTCTCAGCAGAGCCCAGCCGGAGCTCCCAGCCGGAGCTCCCGTCCCCACTTCAGCCGCTCACCCTCTCGCTGAGTTGCTCCAAACCCATTCCAGCCCTGAAGGAGCTGGCATCTCCTGGCCCTGCCTTCTGAATGTTGCCGAGGAGGGAAGAACAGAGCAGTGGGGGTGAGGGGCAGATGTTCTGTTTCACCTCCATAATGTGAAACGTTCTGGAGTTAAATAGCAACAAAAATATTCCACGTTCACATTTAATATTGGCGGGAACTCGTCGCCTCCACCCACGGTGGAGGGTCTCTCGCAGATGCCCACGGCTGAGCTCTGGGCCTAACATGCTTTCCTCGTGGACTAGAAAAAAAAAATAATAGAAAAGCCAAAACGTGGGGAGAGATGGTGACTCTGGTTGGGCTAGAATGCTGGGCAGGGCTTTTTTTTTCCTGTCTGTTTGTAGAAATAAAATGCCTCCGATGGCAAAGCTCCTGAACTGCTGCTTTCCAGGGGTTACCTTTTTGAAATGCTCTTGGCTGGGTGGAGGTTTGCTTGGCTGTGCTGGGGAACCGGCCTCCTCACCTCTCTTCAGCTCCTCGGAGACCTGAAGAGAAAGGGAAAAGGGAAAGGGAGGAGAAGGGGCCTTGCTGACCAGGGACGGTGGCCAGGAGGAAGGCTCTGGCACACTCACCTTGGCCCTTGCTGCCACATGGAGGGAAACGTCTCCCTGAACACATCAGGGGTGTGTTTGAAACAGGCCCATCACCAGGGGACACAGCTCGGAGAAGTGTTTTGTTTTGCAGCAGCAAAAAAAAATAATATATTGCAAAAAGCTGCTGCTGAACCAAGCTCTGTGGCAAACCGTGGCCATGCTGTGGAAGATCTGCAAAAGAAATTTTAAACAAATTTTAAATAAAGGAAGCGAAGGGGAGCAAGCCCTGCCAGAAGGAATTGCCAGTAATTTTGGAAGCAAAGACTCAGGAGGGGAGCAGTCAGAGGATGAGGAAGGGGTTCCTGAGGCCATGGAGCGAGCAGAGCAGACGGTGCAATGAAGGAAGGATGTGCTGGAGACCCAGGGCTTTGCCTCCTGCCTCCCTTGAGAGTGTCCTTCGGGAAGTCAGAGGCCTCGGGCATCTTCCCGCACACCGGGACATGTGCTGGGGTGTTTTGGAGGTGGGCTGGGGTAGGGTGAGATAGGGTGGGCTGGGGGTCAGTGTGTGCCATGGCAGCGCTCTGCTTCTCTTCTGTGGTTGCTCTTGCACCTGTGATGCAAGGATTACGGAGTCATTGTCAGACCCTTTCCCGTACACATGAGGCTCACAACCTGCCTGAGCGCCCGGCCATCATTCTCCCCTCGTAACTCTTGAAGCCTTTTATTTTCAGGCCCATTGAGAGAGGGGCGAAGTTTCAGAAACATCTCATGCCTGAGGGTTTCTTGAAAATAAAGGACTAAGTAGAGCAGAGAGATCCTCTTCGCTTCTCTGCTGAAGGACTGACCACAGGAGCCTGGCTGTTAGTAGGTGTCAGAACCCCACAGGGCTGAGGCCATCCCTGGGCTTCGTTGATGCTGCTCCACAGGACCTCACCCATGTAGTCACTGAAATTCCTCATCCTCCCCTTTCTGCAGCTCGTGCCCTGCTCTAGCAGGGATGCCGACACCTTTCGCCTGCAATAGGACGCTGATGAGAGCCTGGCTTGAAGTAAAGATTATCCACACGTCTTGTCTGGCAAGTGTAATATCAGCCATGGAGCAGGAGAGCGAGAGACAGACACACAGGCAGGCAGACAGACAGATTTCTTGACTCTCTGCTTGGCTCCATTTCCTTTAAGCCAGCACCCCGGGGGACTAACAATACAGGACCCTAAGGAAGAATACGTAGGGTTTGTAACAAATCTGAGATACCGCTGGCGAGCTTTTACACTGCCATCAGCCTATATTGAAGATCCCTAAATAATTCAGAGGATCCCAAAGGTCTAACATTAGCCAAGGAGTCTTCTCCCCACAGGGCCTTGAAAGTAGAAAACACAGTGGCAATATTTCTCCTCTTAAAATACTACTAATATTTCATTCCCCTGCTCCAGAGCATTTAATATCCTATACAAATCAATACCTACCTGGCTATCTATCAATAAGTGAACAATTACATTTCTGCCTATCCCCAGGCACTCCGAAACCATTTGTTCTCGTTTAATCGCCGAGTTGTTATTGCAGGGCAAATTCAAGCCAAAAATAGAGAGCTCAGCAGAGCACTCGGCTGCAACAGCCGTCTCTTCCCCAGCAGGCTGCTCCTCGCCTTCCCGGGAGGCGGCGTAGGCAGCGCTTCGCTTTGCAGAACAACAACCGGTGGGGTAAAGCTCCGTCAAGCAAAGCAAAACTTCACTCACTTCGCTTTTCAAGGTCAACGTTTGAAGGCAACAGGGAGTCCTGGCCGGGCTGTCAGGAATTGTCAATTGTCTCCCTCTTCCCCCGCTCAGAGGACACGGGGTCCCAAAATGGTCACACAGGAGCCTCCATTGGAAAAGGAATCGTCTAACAAGACCCACCTGTCTCTATGGAAAAATTTGTTCATCTCGAACAAACTCTCTTCTTCTGTGCTCTTCTGGATGGACCCACATCTGGGAAAGCGGAGAACATCCATCGTCACCCCCTGGAAGGCTTTGTTCGCCCTCAGCAACAGCATCTCCCCATCCTGGGTGGTTCACTGTTCTTGTGCCATGTGCCTGCTGCCAGGAGAGCAGCGACCTGTGCATAGCATGGGGTGTGAGTGTGGTGTGAGCGTGGTGTGAGCATGGTGTGAGCATGGTGTGAGCGTGGTGTGAGCGTGGTGTGAGCGTACACACACAGCCAGCCGACAGAGGAAGGGTCTGGATTTGACATGAGCGGCAGTTTCTCATCCACTGTCCTTCCCACAGTCTTCCTCCTGCACCTCGGTGAAAGCCTCGAGAGAACTAAATTAGGCCGTGTCTACGTCAAAACACTGAGAAACTGTGATCCTACAACCCTCCCTCCCACCTCCATCCGCTCTGTGCTTCTCGGCTGGAAGGAGGTGGGAAGCTCAGCTGACCGGCCGGGCTCAGCGAGCAGAGCAGGGAGAGGTTCTCCCAGCTCCCCATCCCGTGCAAACCTGCTCTTTCTTAGAGAGGCTGGGGGTGTTTCCGTGTCTCTCCCTGTGTTTTTGCTCACCCTCCAGCCCTGCAGGGAGCCCTCAAGCGCCGATTTACTTGTCCTTGGTACCTGTGCTCGCTCCCACCACAATGCTGTAGCTCAAGCTGGGCCCTGATTGCTTTAGGGGAGATGGAGACGGGATGGCCAGAGCACCAGCAAAGCTTCAGTGTGTGTGGTGCCCCAAGAGCCTTCAGGGTTTCAAGGAAAATCTTCTCATACAAACATGTAGAAAGCAATTTTGAGTCTACATTTGATTTTAATTGATAGACCAAGGGGCAATGGTTTGAAACTAGAGCAGGGGAGATTTAGATTGGACATTAGGAAGAAGTTTTTTCCTCTGCGGGTGGTGAGACACTGGCAGGAGTTGCCCAGAGAAGTTGTGGAGCCTCATTCCTGGAAGTGTCTAAGCCCAGGCTGGAGGAGGCTCTGAGCAACCTGCTCTAGAGGGAGGTGTCCCTGCCCATGGCAGGGGGGTTGGAACTGGATGAGCTTTAAGGTCCCTTCCAATCCAAACCATTCTATCATTCTGTGATTCTCCTGCAGTTCCCCCCTTCACTCCAGTGCTCCCAAGTTCTCCTCCAGTTGACACCAAGGAGCAGGAAAGAATCCTGAGGCGACTCCGAGCAGAGTTCCTGCAGCACAAACACCCCTGGGCGAGCGCAGAAGAGTTGCTTGCAACAGCAGAAATGGCAAAAGCCTTCATGCATATTCTAATGTATGCCATGAACATTTCTGAATGTATGGATGGCTTATTATGTCAGATTTAGCTTTGGGAGGTGCCTCATGTCCTATAAATGCTAAGTTACAAAAAAAAGAAACGCTGACAAATGCGTATAAATACATATGTCTGGGTCCTGGTGCGAAATAGCAGCCTGGGCCGGCTGGCTGGGGAGCTGACTAACTAGCCAGCTGTACACAGCCTTCAGCAGAAAAAAAACCACCACCGAAAGCCTTCAAGCTACGTGCATCTTTTAGTGCTGACTTGACTTGCAAACCCCTCAGCTTGCCAAGAGCATCAGAGCCAGCTCAGGCTCCATCCAGTAAACATAAGGAAAACCTTTTCCACAGTGAGGGTGATAGAACCCTGAGATGGGCTGCCCAGAGAGGTGGTGGAGTCTCCTGCTCCAGAGATTTTTCAAAACCCACCTTGATCTGTTCCTGTGTGACCTACTCTAGGTTCCTGCTCTGGCAGGGGGGTTGGACTCGATGATCTTTCAAGGTCCCTTCCAACTCCTAACATTCTGTGAGTGTCCTCACTGAGCACGTGGCTCCGGATCCTGCTCCGGTCTCCCACAGGCAGCTGCGGTGGGTCGATCGAGCAGCCAGGACCTTTGTTAGTCGGCTCTAATTTGAGTCTAATTTAATCTAAATTGAGCAGTGACCACAAAGCTTTGGTGGGTATGAACTGACCAGTGGCCTGGCAAAGGGGACCATGATAGTGCAAGAACCAGGAAAGGCCCCAGCAAAGTCCTTTTCTAGTCTCTGTGGTATCCAAATTAACAAGTATTTTTCCAGGGTGAACCCAAACTCATCATGTTTCTGTCGTTCACCCTCCCTCGCCTCGCAGGCAGAGGAGCAGCAGTCCCTTTGAAGTGCTTTGAGCAGAGGACTGGGCAAGAAGGTCCTTTCCAACCTAAACGATCCTTCAAAAGCTGGTTGAGGTGGACTTTTGGTGGCACCTCTCGGTCCCAGCGGGGAGCTTGCCCTGCTCGCTTTGCGTCGAGGTGGGATAACTGTGACACTGCAGCTGCAGAGGAGTAACACCTGAGCGGCAAGGAAGGAGCACTCCTGAGGTCAGAAGACTCTTTAAGTCTCTCTTTCCTACCAGCAGCACCCACACAGGTGGAAACAGAGTGCAGGGGAGCTGGACTAGATGACCTTTATAGGTCCCTTCCAACCCCACACATTCTATGATTCTATAAGGAAAATTTCAGGCACAACTGCAGCTTCGCTCCTCCTGTTCCTCGGGAGGACGTAGCAGCTCCCGCTGGTGCTGGGTCCAGGCTACGAGCCCAGGAGAGCCACCGTGGCTTTTGGGAGGCCACAGTGCTGCTCCAGCTGCAGCTTGGCAGGGGAGGCCTGTTGTCAGGACTTGATCCTAGTCCAAACCCACTGTTGAGAGAGCAGATCAAGACTCACCCCGCTCAGAAATCGCCACGCTGCACAGATCTGTCTGCTGGTGGGATCGGCGCTGGCTTGATGAAAGGCTTGGCTCCGGTCCTCGGCTCAACTCTCACGGTTCAAAGTTGTACTGGCTTTTTTGTGCTGTGTCCTTTGGGGTGAAAAACCGTCTTGTGGCTGCTGCTCGTAATTATTTCCCCGATGTTTCAACATCCTCCAGATGAATGGCACCCAAAGCGGTGCTCCGAGAGGCTGCGAGCGGGATCGCCAAGAGCCATCCAGACTAAAAATAAAAAGCCACAGTGCGGGACAGAGACAAGCAACAACATATCCTCCGGCAAAAATCTCCAATCGCCGGGAAGAAAAGGCCTCACCCCTCTGGTCCTGTCTCCTCCGTGCTGAAAGAAGCTTCCATCCAACAGCATCCTCGTCTGACGTCATCAAGAAATCAGGGCGGCTTGTAGAAAGCACCAGGTGAGCAGATCTGTCCTTTTCATAAACATCCTTGTTTCGTAGCCGTGAAATTTTGCCTGGTCAGTAAATTCAGTGAAGGAAAAGAAAGTTTTTCAGCGGAGCGTTTATTTGCCCCTTGGAGGAATCTGGGGACCTGCTACCAAATACCTTTATTAGGCCCCAGAGCTAACACATCCTTCCCCCTCCCATGAGTTCAACAGCCACCTTTAGATGGATTAGGGTGAAATGTTCCCAACATGCAGAAGGGAAAGAAACATAAAGAAAACATTTTCTGGGAAAGAGCCACTGTCCCCACCTTGTTTCTTCCCAGCTATTACAGCCCAGGAGGGAGGGAGAGCTGCTGAGGATGACACTTCCAGGAATACTGGGGTGCAGATGGGGAAACTGGGCGAGGAGGTCTGCCTTTCCCCGCACAGGAGCTCAGCGCGGAGGGTACCGGGTGCCCAGCACAACCGCACTGCAGAGATAAGACCCAGCAGGCTGAGCACCTCGGTACCAGGTCACATCGGCTCCTTGGATCAGGTTGTCCTGCCTTGTCCCACGTGTGGCACAGGGCCAGCCTGGCTGGAGGAAGTCCGACCAGCCTGCAGATTATCTCAGTTAGCTCTCCACTGCAGCTCAGAAACCGACACATCGGAGCTTTGCCTGGTGGATCAATTCTTGCTTATTATCCCTGAGATGGGCTGAAATATTTATTCCCTTTCTTTTTGGTTAGTATTTAATAGGAGAGGAGACTGTTCCTTCTGGGAGGAATACACCAGGCACCAGGACAGATTAGGGGTCATCCTGCTAGAAAGTAGCTCCATGGAGAAAGACCTTGGAGTCCTAGTGGATAGTCAATTCTCCAAGGGACAGCAATGGGCCCTTGTAGCCAAGAGGCCAATGGGCTCCTGGGGGGCATTAAAAAAAACATGTCCAGCAGGTTGAGGGAGGTTCTCCTGACCCTCTACTCTGCCCTGGGGAGACCACCCCTGGAATCCTGGATCCAGTTCTGGGCTCCCCAATTCAAGAGGGACAGGGGTCTACTGAAAAGAGTCCAATGGAACCTACAAGGATGATGAAGGCACTTGAACATCTCTCCTGTGAGGAAAGGCTGAGAGAACTGGGGGTGTTTAGTCTGGAGAAGAGAAGCCTGAGAGGGGATCTGATTCATGTCTATAAATGTCTGAGGGGGTGGGGGTCAAGCAGAAGGGGCCAGGCTCTTTGCTGGGGTGTCCTGAGATAGGACAAGGAATAACAGGTATAAGCTGGAACCCAGGAGGTTCCACCTCAACATGAGGAAAAACTTCTTTGTTGTGAGGGTGATGGAGCCTGGCCCAGGCTGCCCAGAGAGGTGGTGGAGTCTCCTTCTCTGGAGACTTTCCAACCCCCCCTGGATCTGTTCCTGTGTGTCCTGCCCTGGGTGATCCTGCTCTGGCAGGGGGTTNCTGTTGCTGTGTGTCCAGCCCTGGGTGATCCTGCTCTGGCAGGGGGGTTGGACTCCATGACCTCCAGAGGTCCCTTCTAACCCCTACCATTCTGTGATTCTATGATTTGTCAGGCTGTTCTTGCTCAGAACGGGGTCCAGAGACCAATCCTTTACCTGCTGGCCATATCCCGGCTAAGCAGAAGTATTTTGTGGCAGTTGACCCACCGGTTCACGGCAGGGTTAGGGCTGATCCTAAGCCTGCCACAAACGCCTTCCTGAATTCTGCACTCAGTAACCTCACAAGAAGACAGTAAAACATAACATTACACTCTACCCTTCTGAAAATATATAAAAGGCCATGACTTTGAACAGCAGTGGTGAGATGCTTTATTTGCACTCATTTACCCCATGCCCAGGAGACATGAATTCTCCATCCCTACGGCCCAATGAAGTCTTTCATGTGAGCAACCATAACCGACTCAAACCAGGCTCTAAAGACCCTGTTGAGAAAGGACAGCGCCGCCTTTGAAACCAAAGCGCGGCTCAAGAGGAAGGGAGAGAGGTTCTAGCTCTTGTTTTCTGTTTTCGCAAGTCTCCCGAGATGTTTCCCTGGCATCTCGCTCCTTGGGGGAACCACAGATTGTGGTGCAATCTGATTTCACTGAGAGGATCCCCAGTGAAAACCACGGCGCTCGGGCTGATTCGGTAACTTGGTTGGCCCGCTGCTCTGTAAGAGCTTGCAGAGCTATAAATATGCTGTTTCAGGGAAGGATTGAACTGCCAAGAACAAGCAGCTGATGTTATATTATTAGATCCAGGACTAGAGAGAATGGAGTCTAGACATTCTCATATTAAAAAAAATAAGAATTTTCACTTAGCGCTTCCTCTCTGCGCTGTGAAGTGATAAATGGGATCAATAATTGTCTGGTATCTTAAGTCAAGACAGAGCCTCACCTTCAGCCCTCTGCTCCCTCAGTAGTTTTATACAGGTCCGTGCATTTGATGACATGCCTCCTGGAGAGAAAAAAAAAGCAAAAAAAAGCTTAAGATAACATTTAAAAGGTGATAAATGTTTTACAAGGGGCTCCCTTTTCAGTTGTGCTAAGACACAGGGATTCCAGGCACAAGCAGGAGGAGAAAAAAAGTGTCATAGCTGAGGTAGGAAAGGAGGAGAAAAACTTTGCTTTAGTTGGTCTAGTAAATACATCTCTACCCCTGGCTCGTTGGTGCAGAAGACTTAGGAAGAGCTTTGCTGCGTGTACATCTGGCTGCATCTCTGGTGAGGAGCGCTGGGGTTACGAGTTTGCAGGCTGGGGGGGGCCTGAGTCGGTCATGGCAATCAGCAGACTCACCTTTTTGTTAAAAAAATAAACCATTTCCAAAGAAATTCTAGAGGAAAGAAATGAAAATCAATAGCAAAAATATTCAAGACACACATCTGACAAATACCGCTGGCCCTGACTCGGAGCATTTAAACCCGTATCTCCTATTAGTGCTCATGGGTTGATACAAGTAGAAAGGAATAGGAGCTAGTCTGAGTCAAAAATGCGTGGAACAAAGTCAGAAGCAGCTCCTTAATGTCTCTGGGCCTGCTCATTTAATGACACTGGTGCCACACACCTCGTTATTCCAACCCCCCTAAAGAGTACTGGCACCCATCACCCTGCCCCAGCCCTCGTGGAATGGTGGCCTCTGTGAACATCAGGGCTCTAGCAAAGCAGCGTTAAACAGACCCTTTCACCTCGAGCACAGCTTTTGGTGGGCCTGAGAGATCCTCCCCTGCTGCCATTCCAAACAAAACCCCTCCATCACCTGCGGTAGGGAAGCGGCTCAGCCAGCTGATGGGAGCTCTGGTAGGAGGGTCAGCTGCGTGGTAAGCTCCTCACCTCTACTGGGAGGCCTCCGATGACTCAGTGTCCAGTTAAAATGGGACCGCTGCATTTCAGACAAGCTTGCTGCCCACCCTGGGTTTTCTTGGGCTATTCTGATGGAAATCAGACGATAACACATCCCAAAGAATGAGATTTGGGCACGTTGTTTTCGTGCCCAAGAGCATGTTGCTCCACAGTTTACTCCCTTGTAAACACTCCCAAAACAAGGGGCTGTTGAAGATGTGTCTGCTGCTAACACTTCAGGCAGGTTGACAGTGCCCTAATTCACGCTTCCTAGACTGTGTGATTATCAAATCCTAAAGCAACCGGTGTTTCCAGTCATATTTTCTCCGAGAACGCGGTGATCAGCTCATCTCTAAGCCTCATTTACACTGGGATTTAGCAGCACGTATGCAAACATATGCCAACCCCCCTCGGCTACAAACCGAGCGTCAGCAGACATTAAAACCCCTGCATTTCATCCGGAATATTCCGCAGCACTTTAACCGGGTGATGCCGCCGTGGCAGCTCCCGACCCAAGGGAGCCGAGCGCTGAAGCGGCACCACGCGGGACGCGCCTCGTGCCCCTGCGGCAGGTTCTCCCAGGAGCACATCTTCCAGGTTTTTTTCCCCTCCTGAAGGTACAATGGAGGGGCAGGGCTGTGCTGGAGTCGGCTTTCGGCGGCCCAGGGGAAGCGTAGAGGCTCTCAGAGGAGCAGGAAATTCCACTTGCCCAAGTGGTTCCTAATTAGCACCGTTTCTGGAGGCTGAGGGTCTAGTTCCCCGGGTGCAGAACTGACCTGCTTGCTGCAGGAAGGCACCAGCTCACCCTGGGTGCTCACTGTCTGCCCTGCTCTGGAACATGCTTGTTATGGACTCCCACAATCAGGCTCTGAACTGCTTCTCACTCCAAAATGAGCCATCTGGGACTCAGCAAAGCAGCCCTGCCCAGCTGGGGGTCTCAGATGGGGTTTTTGTGCACAAGCATGGTAATTTCATCTAAATACAAACACAGTGCTACAAAACACACCCCTGCAAGCGCTCCAAAAGCCAGGACCTGCTCACCACGTACCTACAGCCAGCAACTCAGCCAAGCTGAGTCCTTTCAAGTAAGGACACCTTAATGCTTGTCAGGTGGCGTGATTAGCACCTCTCAAGGTCACCTTTGACTCCCCAGCCAAGGATTAGCAGCCCAGCAAGCCCACACTTACAGTGACTATTCCCTTTTCTTGAAGTTCACCCCCTTTCTCACCCAAAACCTGCACCTACAGAAGGTGCTTCCCATCGCCCTGTACCCACAGCAGGCCCTGATCCACAGCTTGGAAACGCTCTTCTTTTCCCCAGGTAACTGCTGACCCCTTGTAGCTCTGGAGTGCTCTGTAACATAACCCTTGTCACGCCCCTGAGTGCTGCGCTGAGCAAAGCCACCCCCTGAGCCCAATCACAACTTCATCAGGCCCCACCATGAGCACCTCCTGGAAAGGTGCTTTCAGCAGCCCCTCCTATAAGGCAAATCACCATGTGAGCCCTTCTGCCCGGCAGAGAAAGGCTCGGGATGCTGTGAATGTAACCAGTGCCCATCTTATCTGGGATGCCAGGCCACTGTCTGTACGAGCAGAGCCCTCTCTTATCAGAAAAGAGGTTATTTTGGGGTTCTTAGCTCACCCTCTGGAGCGGTGGGTGACCGACTGGTGCTGCAGGAGCTCGTTTAGGAGTCAGGAGATAGAGAGCGGCCAGGGATTTCCAGGAACGCGGGGTCACCCTGTGTCCCCCCCAGCCTCTCCGTGCGCTTCCAGCAGCTGAGCAGGACGGGCTCAGGGGAAGCAGGGCCATTAAATTCTGATAATCTCAAGTGGTTTTGGCCTAACCTGCTAAACTACAGACTTCTCTTATCCCTTGCACTAGAGAAGAGAGAGAATGTGATGGGGACAGACAAAGATGATATTCTGTTAACACCACGTTTTCATACATGTAATAAAATCCCATTCTGCCTCAAGAAGTTAAATCATTTACCACGTTTCTGTGCCTAGTGTACTAAACCCCACAGGGCTAAAGCAGTAATTTATTCTTTGACAACAGGAAACAGCTGATAAAAGAAATACTCTTTTGTCTTAGGTTTACAGACCGTTTCCCGTGTGTTACGTTTGCTTTGGCTCTCTCTCCAGCATCCGCTGGGGGAGATGAGGAGGAGGGGAAGGTGGAGGTGCTGCTCCAGACACAGGAGCCCAAATGCTGCCACTCCTGCTGTCTCCTGTGCAAAGGCAGCAAGGATCCTCCTCAAGTCTTTCCCTCCTCCCCAGAGCTTTCTTGAGGAAACTGTGTGAGACTACTGTCCCAGCATAAGTCCAGAAACTCTCTGGAAACATATCACAAACTTTCCAGGAATAGACGAACTGGGAAGTGCATAGTCTGGAGGGAAAAAAAAAAAAATAAATAGCCCAAATGAACCAGTATGGAACTGCTGACACTTGTTACTCTGCGATCCTTTTGTGCTTGGCTGGTGCTTTTGTTTCCTAAAGGAAATGACTCCTCCATGACTCTCACACTCGTGTCACCGGTCGCCTTCCCTGCCCTTCCCTGCCCGAAGAGCGAGCCTCCGTGTATTTTGGGTTGTCCACATCCCTATTTTGCTGCGTGGCCAGGGGAGGTTTTGCAGTTGCCCCTTCACAGCAGTTTGGGTAAGAAACCTCTCGCCACAGGCTGAAGTGGTACCTGTGCTCCTTGCTCCCAGCCTTGGGCAAACAAGGCAGCCCAGTGCCCGGAGAGCCTGGAGACCATCGCCTCGGACAGGGAAGGGCAAAAGGATTCCTTGTCTTTTCTTAATTACGAACAAAGAGGCATTGAGGTCACTCTCTGGTTCTTACCTGAGGAACAACAGGACTGAAAAGTCTTGCGTTGGTAACTTTGTTGTTTATTCTCCCCTGAAGAACTCTCTGGAGATCTCAGAGATGGCAAAAACCAGGATATTGAATCTGTTCTGCCCAGCAGTCCCTGCAGTCTGAAGAAGAGCTCATGAGTCCTGAGCTTGTCTGCGCTTCCCGGTTCTCAAGCAGGTCTGGCAAAGCTGTGGCCTTTACGTGCAAAGCAGGAACCACCAAAAGGTTCAGTCAAAACACTTCTATTTTCCAAGCTTTGGAGACTTTGAATATTGTGATGCAGTGATAAAGTAACTGCATCAGGTATTTAAAATCGTCTGAGATTTCCACTGTAGACCTTAAATAGGGCAAACAAAAATAGCTGTTCCTTTGACAAGTGCTTATTTCAAGCCTGTTTTGTCAGCACTGCTGCCCTGGTTATGACAGGGAAGGTGTCTAGAAATGGCGTAATTACCAACATGAAACACCAAAGCAAAGCAGCGCTGCACCGTTCCACACCGTTCCGCGCCGGAGCGGGTCACGTTTGCCATCTGTTGCACCTTCTAGGAAGGCTGCAGCAACCTCAGCTCAAACCATGGCCTCGGGAAAGCGCCGAGCGGCTGCTGCTCCCTGTTCACGCTCGACCCAGGAGAGCTCTCCGGCTGCTCTGCCACCGAAGGCGATTAGGGCACTATTTTCTCACTCACCCACCTGATGCTGAGAGAAGGCAGGGTTACTGTCTTTGCCGATTGCTCTACAAATGTCCAGCGCTCCTCACTGGGCTCTTAATGGTCTTCAATCTCATAGGAGTGGGGAGAAACAGTCCGAAAACATCAGGATATCCTTTTTGCATGATAAAATTTGTAACAAGTTCAGCACCTGAGCATCTGTGGAATAAAAGAAAATATTCACTGCTCTTTCTTTCCTTCACTGGCCTTGCCTTTCCTCATAGGAGAAAGGAGGTGACAGAAGATGACTAAACCCAGGAGGTTCCATCGGAGCAGGAGGAGAAAATTCTTTGGTGGGAGGGGGTTGGAGCCTGGCCCAGGCTGCCCAGAGAGCTTGGGGAGTCTCCTTCTCTGGAGAGATTCCAAACCTGCCTGGATACTGCACTGCTGGACCCCCTGCTCTGGGTGACCCTGCTGGAGCAGGGGAGGGGGGCACTAGATGAGCTCCAGAGGGCCCTTCCAACCAGCTCAGAGGTGGTTTTTTAAAGGTTTAATTTCACAGGCATGGTGTTGCTTATGTACCACTCATCTTCCTTCCCATCTCCAGGGGCACTTCCAGATGGCTCACCCTCCTATTTTCAATCAGCTCAGCAGGTCACTCAAAGGGCCCATCCGTGTGATCAGTTTTGCAGTCCAGAAAGAGGCACTGCAGCAAGCTCCACACCACCTTTCTCCCCACCTCCTCCCCCCCGAGGTTTCCTGCAGCACCAGGGCAGGTTTCTACCCGCAAACACTTGTTACACGTGTCATACTTACCTGAACGTGAGCTCGGTACCCATCTGCTCTGCAGCTCATTTTCTTTCAGGAAAAAACCACAAGGAAACAGCACAGGGAGCTCTGACCTGCAGGTGAAGATTCGCTCTCTCAGTGCTGCTTACTCGGTGTCTCCGCAGATTTGCATTTAGCTTCCACTGATGAAAAACCTGCTTGAAGTAACTGTTGGGACAGGACAAGGGGGGATGGTTTTACACTACAAGAGGGAGATTTAGAGTGGAGAGAAGGAATAAATGTTTTACACTGAGGGTGGTGAGAGCCTGGCCCAGGTTGCCCCAAGAGGTGGTCACTGCCCCATCCCTGGCACCATCAAAGGAGAGGTTGGCTGGGGCTCTGAGCAACCTGCTCTAGTTGCAGATGTCCCTGCTCGCTGCAGGGGGTTGAAATGGAGGAGTTTTAAAGGTCCCCTCCAACCCAAAGCAGACTCTAATTCCATGATTCTATGGTACAGGGAGCAGTGGCAGGAGCAGGTCGGCCATCCTGCCATTGAATCCCTACGGCCCCATGTAATCCTTTTTGTAACCTGGTGCTGCAGGGGCTGCATGTCTTCCAGCTACAGCAGCACTTGGACCCTACAGCCAAGGGCTTTCTTCATTAATTGTAACAGCAGAATCATCCTGTGTGCTACATGAGGATGGGGATCAGGGAAAAAAATTAGCATCATCATTTAATTAAAGATGGATCATAATAATAAAATCCGCACAAAGGGACTGGCGTGGGATTACAAAGAGAACCTTAACTGCGGAATTCTTCCTGTTTGACTTCGAGTCTCGGATTTTTCCATCTCGACACATCTTTTTAACAGCTTTGGCGTGCAATTTCCTGTTTGGGAAAAAAAAAAATTAGGAAAGACTGAAGCGTTATCAGTCAGCTTGAGGCTGACACCTGCATGGGGCATCAGCAGAGCTGGAACCTCTTCTATCTGAGATTCTTCTGACTTGACCTAAAGGATTAACTGATGGCGAGAACAGGTTGTGCTCCAGCCTGCTTGCTGCGGGCCAAATACGAGGGGAGTTTGGGTAAACTCTCCTCTGTGGTGAGCACGTGAAAACTGTGACTTTTCAGAGGCCTGGAAAGAAATGAGGCAGGTTTTCTTTGACAGGACAGTGATACCAGGTTTTCACTCCCTGCTTCAAACGAGGGGTACTGCCAGTGCTTTCTGAAGGCACAGCTGCCAGCCTTTCCTTCTTCCATGGTTCTTTCTCATTATATTTGGGAGAGCTGAAGCTACCTGTCAGAAAAACCCAAAACAAACCAACCCCCAAAACCAACAAACCAACCCCAAAAAAACAACAAACCGTGCTTCAGAAGACATCTGAAAACAATTTCACGCTGAACAGCCAAAGCTTGACAAAAGTTACACGAAGCTGAAAACAGGGAAAACACCCAAAAGCCTGGACACCTTTAATGATCCCCAGCACTGCCCAGTTGCTCGGGCTTCCCATGGCGAGCGGAGGATAATCGCCCTCATGTCTTTCAGCAAAGCTGTGTAGACCTCCTGGTGAACATGAAGCTGTCATCATCACCAATCCCATCGGCAGCGGTTATTAATACGCTCTGGAAGAAAAGCAGGGCTTTGTTCACACACAGGATTTCCTCACAATGAACCTGCGGATGACATCCCGTACGCAAGAGCAGAGCTTCCCTTCTGGGCTGAGCCCACAACCGGGGTGTTGTAGTCACAGAATCACAGGATCCCTGCATGGTGGCGGTTGGAAGGAACCTCTGGAGCTCATCTAGTGCCCCCATCCTGCTCCAGCAGGGCCACCCAGACCAGGGGGCCCAGCAGCGCAGGGTCCAGGTGCCTTTGGAATCTCTCCGGAGAAGGAGACTCCCCAAGCTCTCTGGGCAGCCTGGGCCAGGCTCCAACCCCCTCCCACCAAAGCAGTTTCTCCTCCTGCTCCCAGGGAACCTCCTGGGTTCCAGTTGGTGCCCGGTGCCCCTTGTCCTGGCGCTGGGCACCACTAAAAGTCGAGGCTCTGCCCCATGGGCACCACTTGTCAGGCAGCTGAAGGGGCTGCAAAACACTCTCCGATGCTGAGGTGCCTAAACAGGTACTGGTGAAGGTGTAAAACACCAGCACTTGCATTTCTCTCCTAAAAAGTCCTAAAAACACCAAAGCACCTTGAGACCAAACAATCATTTGTGTGTAAATTACAAACAAACACATCTAACTCTTGTTTCCAAACCAAGTGATCCAAATATTTTTGTTTTGGTGGCCACACAGATCCTCTAGTTTCTTTACAGTGCTTTTAAATCCAGCAAAACAGAGGAACACTGCTCAAGTTCAACCTTCTTGACGTTATTCTCCATTTCTTTCCGTGAAGCTGCACGCCGAATATTATGAAACAGCTCAGGAATGCTGGACATAAAGGGAGATTTCCTCTTTTTTCCCCTTCAGCTGAAATATCTTTTGGCAATAAATCCCCGCCGGAAATGTGCTTTCCCTGATTCCCTGGCTTAATTAGCTCAAACAATGTAAGATATGTAACACTGACCACCATGGGAAACCTGATAACAAAGAGCGGTGGCGATAGAATGCGAGACTCGCAGACAGAGGCAGCCAGTGCCCTGCTAAGACAAAAGCGGATTCGGAGCGGTGTCGAACCTTTTCTTCCTCCACCGCTTTGCAGGAGACACCAGCACCGCCGAGAGACAAGTTCATCTTGGCCCGGTTTTAGCCCGGTAATGATCTCAAACCGCCTGCTCCTCTGCGGTCTGCGGGTCGCACGGTGGGGTTTTTCGTCGAGGAAGAGATGGCGGCCGAGGCGGCGGCTCCCGGGTGCTCGGGATGCGGTCGCTGCCGTCGTCGCAGGGAAAACCATGAGAAGACTGAGCCCCAAACGTGGAAAGGAGCAGTGCTGCCGGTTGGCGAGAGCGCACGCCCTCACCCGCTCCTTCCCGAGGGAGCTGAAGCTGCAGGTACCTCAGGGGTTCTGTCCTACCCCCTGCCCTCACCGAGCTCTCCGTCCCACCCCTGCATCTCCCTCCAGCTATGGTTTGTGCAGGTGGATGGTGAGTAAGGACGTGCTGACTTTGTTTGCAAATACCCTTTTTCTCGCCTTTTTTCGTGGCATTGCTGCCAGCGGGGTGAGTTCTCCGGCTCCAGCCCCTGCCTGGCACTGGGTGCTGTGGGAGCTGCAAAGCTGAAGGAAGGTGAAGGAGCAGGAGCAGGAGCAGGAGAGGTGGGTTGGCAAGAGATGACGGCACGGCAAGAACCAGTAACGTCACTGGTGGTGGTAGAAGTGAGAAGCGCAGCCTCTCCCGCAGACACCAGCAGAACCGGGACCCTACATAGAACAAAATCCATGTGCAGTTGGGGCCTGGGTTGGTACCCCCAGTGTGGACAGTCCCAGCCTACGTTAAAGCCGCTCTCCCCCAAATATTGTTAAAGGCGCCAGAGGAGAAAGAACACAACAAGATTTTACCCAGTTCTCCATTTATATGTGATCATTTTTAAGTTTAGACATCTTTATAGATTTCTTTTCGTTTTTTTTTTCACTTACATTAGAAGCTCGAGTCTTATCACTTCTCACCCCAAAGCATTCTGTGGACACCAGAGAGCTGGCAGGATTCCAATGTCACGGGGACACAGGCCGGGAAGTGCAAGTAAACACCGGAGCAGGGATTTCTTAGTCAGAGCATTTATAGTTTGCTGCTGCTTTTGGTTTTGTCATTACCTGTGCAGCTCAAGTGCCTCGCAGGAGAACTGTGAAGCGACTCGGGCCAGGTCCACCCAGCAGAGCTCTGTTGACTCAGCAATGTCCCTCAGGGACAGGAAACCGGTTGGAGAGCTGACCGCCATCCGTGCCTGATGCGCTGGGGCCGGACACGACGGCAGGGCTGGACCGTACCGGCTCCATTTGTTTCACTGGAGTGCGGGTCCAGAAGCACGTGCTGCCGAAAGCTTGCACCCTACCAGCACGGCCCTTCGCAGGTACACCCAGCCCTCCAGCAAAGGTGAGAAAGCTCTAAATCCAGACGAATTCCTCCAGGAGGGCTTCTAGACAAAACAGAGATGGCAAATCCAACCAGGTCAGGGTCTAATGAGTTGTGGATTCCTAACAGAATATCATATGGAGGTCAGAAAGCCCGACAGCTGTCTCTTGGGCTTCTTTGTTTGTTGTGAAGGACCAAAGGTCACGGGCTCACTTATTCCTGTGGGCTGCCTTTGAAGCATGGGTGTCATCGCTGCACCGCAGGGCCCCACGTAGAAGGTCCCATTTGATCCGAGTCTGTAGGTGGGCAGCTCGTTTTGGTTATCGCCTCGGTGTTACAAGGGCCAGTTGCGACCTGACTGATCTGTTAAACAAATTAAATTCATCCCTCTGGCTCTGCTAAAGCTTGAGCGTAGCCCTCAGCTGGGGGAAGCACAGACACTCCAGCTTTATTTATATTAATGTAATTATAGATAGGCCAATCCTGAAATGGCCAACTTGCACCTCAGGCAAAATAAACAAATGCTGCTTTGGTGATCGCTGCATTATGGGGTTTGTTTTTTAATTATAGCCTGCGTGCTAATTCTGGACCATACCTAGAAAACGTGGCGCTCTTAATTGTCAGAGACGGTCAACGTCACTCATTTTCCAATACGTCCAAGTGAGAGAGCCTGTAGAGTATGAACTGGTATTATATACCAGGTATGGAAGCGTTTCATACACCAGGTATTAAATCTCAGTCTCACAAAAGTCTTGGGTAAAATTGCCTCTAACCAGCAGAGACAGACCTTCGGTCTCGGAGGGTCAGTCTGCGCGTGCAGGGAACAAACGCAAGAAGCCTGAGGAAAGCAAAAGAAACATCATCGCAAACCTTCCCGTGTCTGGGCAGCCAAGTGTCCCGCATCGGGTCCTCCAGACGAGCCCCACGCACGGTTGCAGCATCTCTCATAAAAAGATTCACGGAGTCTCGTAAAGCTGTGATTAAATAGTGTGCTCCAGGCACAGCTGGGCTGAATTCCTGCCTCCATAGCCCTTGGATTCAGCGGAGACTTGGAAGATGTTCTTATTATTCTTTCTGGAAACCAAACTCGCATGAGAAAACAGCGACGCAGTGCTGCTTCATCTCCTTTGCCAGGCAGGTACTCACCCCCACTGCCAGCAGAACACCACCAAACCACTGCACAAGAGCTGGGGGGAACGTTTTCCTTGGTTTGTCTCCGGAGGGGCTAACAGTCTTCTTGGGATTTGGGTCTGATTGTTCACGCTTTTATCAAAAAAGAGCCTCGCCCAGGGCTCTGGCAGAGTTTGGGTTCTAACATCTGAGGCTCTGCAGTGGGAGATCTGCCAAGACGCTGCCTTTGGGTGATCCACGCTCCCATTGAATGGGGACCTACCGCCCCTGCCCACCTCCATGTGCACACGGGCCAGGCAGGAGCTACTACTTTTTTTCTGGGAAAGTTACGGCTACGCGGCCACACGACAGTTGCGCTTGATCAGCCCCGCAGCCGTGGGACGCATCAGGTCCGTTGGGCATGTGGCAGATGGTTGGGATGCCTCTCGCACAGCAAAACCCCTGCATCCTATCTCTGCCGTGCGGGGTGGCTCCGGACCTGGAGCTCAGTGAGCTCACCTGGGCCCGGCGTGCCTGGAGCTGGTGAAAGCCTGCAAATCACCACACAGCACCCTGTCATCGGCACCGGGCTTCCCGTGCGCTTGGCGGGGTGACTCAGCTCAGCCAAGGTTTTCAGGCTGTTGCCTGGTGTTTCATCGGCCCAAGCTTGCTCAAGATGTCTCCAGAAGGTCAGCTCAGGAAGGGAATGAGCCAGAAAGAAGTGTGCTGGCTTAGGGCACTTTTGTTAAGGTAACAGAAATGTGCGCAGGGCAACCTGTGTGACCTACTCTAGGCTCCTGCTCTGGCAGGGGGGTTGGACTCGGTATCTTTCAAGGTCCCTTCCGGCCCCTAACATTCTGTGATTCTCTGAGCTTCACCCCCAGCCCAATTCAGGTGGTTGCACAAAATGGAGAAATGTACTGGAAGACTTTGGATACCTGTAGAGCTCGTGGTAAAAAACATAAACCGCAAGAAATAGGTTTCTAAACTAAAAACCATACATCAGTATGTAGAAGTATGAATAGGGAAAGCAGCCAGAAAGCAGGACTGACCTAACAGGTCTTATAAACCACTCTAAAACTGCTGGTAGATCACAAACCCCTTTGCTGGTTTGTTTTAACTGATAAACCAAATTTTGGTCTCCTTGCCATCAGCCGGCAACTCAGGGTGCCAAGACGCCGATGAAAAAAAATGAGGAGTTCAGTTGATGAGATTCGAGGCCCTGGGCCAGCACGCAAGGTGTTAAACCCCAGTGGGATCTCAGCGTGGACTGAAAGGTGGACGTGTGCAAGCTCCAGGGCCCCAGCTCAGCTCTGACACCAGTGCCTTATGGGGTTGCACTGATGTCAACAGACAGCAACTTTAAATAACTAAGGGTTCTCCCTCACACGCACTGAGTAAATGTTGTTCTTGCCTCCCAGCTGGTTGTTACCGCCGTCTGCCGGGCTCCCATCTCCTGAGAGCAGCGGCGACGGGAGGGAACCGGCGTCTGAGCCTCAACCATGATAATTTGGACGCTGCACCGCCTAGCACCTTGGCGTGACCCCTCCCTTCGTGGCGGCTTGAGCTAACTACGCGATGAGGTTCAGCCCGGCGTGGCTGAGGTGTAGGCACCTGCTCCTCACTAGTACTTCTGTCCCAGAGGGGTCATTGTCTAATGCCAAAGACTCCTGCTCACTCGGGGGAGGGCAAAGGGAAAAGCTCACAGCGTTCTACACCCAGCCGCTGAAGGCAAACTTCAGATGCGGCGCTTCGTGCTTTGGGTTGCTGCCGTATTTTTTGGAGCCATCACTCCAGGGTGGCACAGACTACTTTTGATTATGAAATTGTCGTTTGGATTTTAAATGTTCTTTCCATTTTCCCAGACCAAGCTTGGATTTTGTTTGAATTATCCCAGTTTGATTCTTGCACTATATATTTTTTTAATTAGTGCTGCTAATTATGTCTTACCTTTCTCGGTTATTAGGCCCATCACCGCTTGGAAACTTCCGTGTTTGATCCATTCCAGATAAATACCAAAAGATTTGGATACTTCTCCAAAAGTTTTGAATACGCAAACTTGTCTGGGTTCCTGGAAAGGAATGGAAGTTAGCATATGAAAGGGGAAGAATCAGACAAAGTGGGGCAAATTAAAGGACAGGCTTTAGTACCTCCCATCTCTGGGAGAATTTCCTTAAAACTGAGACACAGCATCCCAAGGAGTCTGTTTCTGCAGCGCTTGGGCTAAAGGAAAGTGTTTGTGTTGTATCATTACCCTTTATTATCAGGCCTCCTCTAATGGCCAGGGGTACGTACCTCAAGCCATGTGAGCTAATTAAGCCAGAAATGGCAATTTTTAGAGTGATCTAACCGATTATTCCCACAGTGGTTCATCAGCTCAGACTCTGGCTGTACTTAGAGAAAAAGAAAAGTAAATTCATTTTTTAATTTGTCTTCCCCCAGACATCTGTGCGAGGCCTCCTCTGGAGGAACAGCTGGGGAATGGGGAAGCCCTCTGCAGGGAATCTGAGAAGAAAATATCTCTTGATGGTCAGCTCTCTTCAGGACAGTCTCATTTAACATTCCTGGGAAGAAAGGTACCTCAACATGCTGTCGGACAACTGAGTTGAGTCTGGCCCCATCCTCTTGCTCAGCCTTGCTCAGCTCCCCTCTGGGGCTGCTCTCTCCAGCTGAACAGCCCCAGGGCTCTCAGCCTTTCCTGCCCACACAGAAGCTCCAGGCCCACTCAGCAGCTTCCCAGCCTCCCCTGGACTCTCTCCAGTAGCGCCTTGTCCCTCTTGAACTTCCATGTCATGCAGACAGAGCAACGCTCTGGAGATGCCCCGTTACAGTTGTTAAAGTGACACAGAGTCGTTTTGAGAAGATTTCTGCCCAATTCTGGCTGCTCGCTACGGCTATTGAAGAACATTTGGACTTGAATCAACTTTTTGAAGAGCCACTTTTGGATGCGTTCAGATTTTCTATCAGTTTTGCTTTCTGTGGAAGAAAGAGGCCCATAAAGGCTGGCAATTTGAAATCAGTTCACACAAATCCACATTTTTTGGTGAATACGTTTGCACCACAAAGTTACCAAGGTCTAGTATAACTTAAGAGCAACTATGCACTTTCCTGGTAAATTCTGGCTTTATTTCAGCTTTTTCTGCACAGGAATGCCAAGTAATTACCAGCACTATCCACTAAAGTAGAAATGTTTATTTCACAAAATGCTCAAGCAGAACCGACATCAATTGACCGTTTCCAGCTTCCCTCTTCGACCTCCCCATTTGTGCCTTAATGCTGGGGAGTGCTCCGTACTGGGAGTTGTGGGCACAGAGATTATAAACACTCATGGTATGGTTTTCTTGCAGATACCCAGTTCATTCTGTTGTCTCCTTTGAGTATATTTACCTCCTTCCATCTCCATGTGATGCCTTTCCATAGGAAATCAGCTTGATTCCATGAGAAAAAGCCAAGCCAATCCGATGAATTAATCTGAAATCGAAGAAATCTTGGTGCCAGGACCTTCTCTACCTTATAAAGTGGAGCTGAAACGTGGATTACTTGCGTTTCAACCTATCCAGGCAAAGCACCAAACTCTGTTCAGCCTCACAAGGGCAATTCTAAGGAATTTTCCTTCTAGGTACAAACGAGTGGAGAATTTTGCCCAGCGTGACAGACACTTTCTTTTTCTGCAGTACTTTTGTAACCATGAACATCTGTGTACCTTACTCCAACTTTTGCAAAAACTGGAAAATAACTGCTTCATCCACTAGAGACTGTGTAATTCAATGGGACTCATTTTTGAGTTTACATCAGTGGTCAATTTAGTTTAAAATACCCAACATATAGCACAGCTGAACAGGTATCCTGAACTGAGAATCAATTACAATTACTTCCTAGGCTACACTTTTCTCCCAGTCGACCCCAACCCATCCTAAAGAGCACTCCCATACTCATTTTCCTTGAGACTTAATTACTGTACACCCTAAATATGCCCCCCCGACTTCTCGTTCGGCTAATAAAGAAAGGTTTAAATGATCTCTTTTCTGGATTATTCAGGAGAAGATTTTCAATTTCTAAGCTGTAAATATTTGTGAAAACATTTGATCTGAAATCACATTGTACGTTAAGCTGTAATGAATAAAATTCCCATTATTTCTGCTGCCGATGGCAGAGGGATGGAATTTAAATTCAGATACGTTGGTAATTGTCAATTCTTTCCTCCCCCTTGGAAATCAATGGAAATTAAATCCATAACTTATAATCCACATTTAGAATTGCGCTTAATAGCTGATGACATGATATGACCTATGGGGATAAAATAACAGAAGAACTCTCAACTTGAAGAAATTCAAGCCTAGACATCTGGGGAAAATAATCCAAAACTCACTTCTTCCTTAGAAGGGAAAATGAGGCAAGTAATGCTGAAAGAAGCCTGAGGGTGATAGTAGAGAGTGCATTAAATGTGACCGAGCAAAAAAAAAAAAAAAAAAAGAGGAAAAAAAAAAAGGGAAATTTTTGGCTGCAGATTCAAAGCCATCACCTCCTGGAAAAGGGAAGAAAAGATTCCACTCCACATGGCTTTGGTGTGACCACACTAGGAATACTAAATTCACTCCTGGGTACCCGATTAGCATCTAAAAGGGCAGGTTCAGTGGAGAGTAACAATAGTGTCTAAGGGGTTGTCTGGGCTGACTTTTAAGGGAAGATTAAAATAGTTGAGGGGTGGATTGGGGCACCTTTTATTCCCGTGGAGTAGCACTTGAATTCTTATTCCATCCTTTTCCCCTACATTTTAACAGGCCTGCTAGCAAAGCACAATATTCTGGGCAGGAGTGGAGAAGTCTGGCCCTGAAAATATACGTCTTGGCTAAGCAATGAGCAGGGGAAGCTCCACAGACATCTCTAGATCTTGCACCAGTGGGCACAACTTGCAACGGGATGGTATTTTTCAAGGCAAGAAAATGTAAAAGAAAATGAAAACTTATTGACAGGTGTGTTAGAGCATTGATTTCTCTCACAGATGAAGCGATGTCTCTCTTGACAGATTTCAAACTAGGCTTGCAAAGTGCAAGGGACAGGACTCGGGAGAGCAATCCTGCGCCGGACAGAAGATGGACTCGATGACTTAGTGGGTCTCTGATTTCTACTTGCAATGACTTACAAACCTGAATGAGAGGCAGGGAATTACAAGACAACCCGGCAATAAATACGCTCCACTGTCTAATGTGTCATTTGGCCAGAGCCCAGATAATTCCTGAAGTACCTCAGAGCCTCAGAACAACTCCAGCGCTAAATATCTGACGGTCCCACCTCTGCCTGGCTGGGGCAGCGAAACATTAAGCAGTGTAAACAAGGAATCAGTCTTTAATGGTAGTGCTGCGGAGACTCTCTGGAACTTCTAGAAATACTGTTTACATCAGCTCGGAGCTGGGTTTTACCTCTGCTAAAGCCTCCCTGGGACTGGTGCTTTCACAGTTTCTCTGCCGTGTCCTCTTCAAGTAGCATCTTCCCTTTCCTCCTTACCCAGGTCCAGGGCTTCCATCAGGAGGTGGATCATGAAGAAAGGCTGGGAGAGTCGGGATTGTTCAGCCTGGAGAAAAGAAAGCTCCAGAGGGACCTTCTGGGGGCCATTCAGAAAGATGGGGACAACTTTTCAGCAGGACCTGTGGGGATAGGACAAGGGGGGATGGTTTTACCCTAAAAGAGGGAGGTTTAGACTGGAGAGAAGGGAGAAATTTTTGACACTGAGGGTGGTGAGAGCCTGGCCCAGGTTGCCCCGAGAGGTGGTCGCTGCCCCATCCCTGGCACCATCCCAGGGGAGGTTGGATGGGGCTCTGAGCAACCTGCTCTAGTTGCAGATGGCCCTGCTCCCTGCGGGGCGGTTGGACCAGATGACCTTGAAAGGTCCCTTCCCACCCAAACCAGCCTGTGATTCTTTATGATCATCACCACTTGTTCAGGGAAAAAAAATTCAGATCCTCTGATGGACAGACCTGCCACCCTTTGGCACTGCAGACATTCAGAGGTGACAGCAGGTACTGGCCAAGTGAGGTTCCTGTGCTGACCCCCCCTCCCCAGCCCAATGACACCCCATCCCAGGCTGCTCTCTCCTCTAGGCTTTGTCAGCACCTCCGTGTGTTTTGGCAGAATGGTTTATCCCCCTTTCATAGGCCATTAAACCTCTATTGATTTCCAGAAATTGGTTCTCCACACTGTGCAGACTGGGTTATAAATTACCGATCGGGGATGGGAGTTGGTTTGGTTCCCCATCCAGCATTTCGAGCTTTGAGTGGACGTTTCTCCCGTTGCGGTCCCCGCACGGCGACGGCAGCTTTTCTCCGGAGCAGGTGATTTCCTCAGCCTGGGCTCCTGAGAAGAAGCCTTTTCATATTTCTTCATTCTCCTTCCTTTCAGTGTAACTTTACTCTCCTCTGTCTCTGTCCTGAAAAAAGCACATCCATATTAAATTACTGCCTTCCAAAAATAGGCTGGGAAAAAGCAGGCTTTACGGCAACACGACGGTGTCTCTCAGCTATGAAATTACCTGCGCTGGGAAACTCTGCGCCCCTATAGAAGGTCCTCTCTCTGAAATGGAAACAGCTTTTTTTTTTTTGGTTTTTCACAGACCTTTCTGTAGCAAATATCCTGTTGTCACCGGCCCCAGCCAGAGGCAGGCCTAGCAGCCAGCATCCAACAGGGCTTGCTGCAAAGATCAGCTTGATGGAGGGATCTGAACTGAGATCTACACCAGTTTGGACCAAGTTTGAGTCCACCAGCCTGCAGCAATCTGACAGGGGCTTCCATGCTCTGTTTCTGTTTTGGGGACACCTGCAAATATTTGTGTTCCTTTTTACCAAACACATATTTAGTGTGAGAGGTAGCAACAACTTGCACAGTATCCATTCTTAACTATTTCTGTCATATTTCCTGTCCTTTTCATCATCTTCCCAATACACAACATGCTGTTTATTTGTAAATAGTCAAGAAAGGACACATTGATTCCCAAACAGCAATGGACAAAACTGGTTTCCTCACCACTGTCTATTTCTGTCATATTCATTTTCCCACTCTCCTTGCTCACATTCTTCTCACCCTCACTCACCAAACACACCTCACCTGAGGGCAGCAAACAGTGCGGAAAGGAAACAGGGCAAGCACAGAGAGAAAGAACGAGCAAGAGACAGAGAAAAACCCCAGGAACTTTCTTTTGAGTTATGGAATAATCTAAGGGAGAAGATAACATAGTGCGCTGATTCCATCAAAAAAAAAAAAAAAAAAAGGTAGATTTTCCTGTCAAAGAAATCAAAGACAGCCAGGAATTTCTGTAGCAGGAATTCTGGCATCTCTGTAGATACAGAAATACAGAGAATCAGGAGAGGATGGGAGAATAAAATTAAGATTCATAGAGAACCTTTGGAGCTTGAAGACCCCCAGCAGAATGCAGAGGTGAGTTTTCAGGTGAGCTTCCAGGCCGGCCCCCAGTCAGGGAAGGAGGTGCAGTTGCCATTTTGCAAGCAGCAGATCTCTTGTTATCTTTGATGGGAGACCCTTTCACGGAGACACTGGTGCCCAGCGCAACGGGCTGTTCTGGAAAAAGAGAAAGCTTTGCTCTGAGCTACTGCTCACCCCTTCAGAGAGGTCCACTGGGGATTTTCATGACCATTTGGACAGAAACTAAATTACGCAGACGGGACCATAGTCTAATATTCTCTTAAGCGCACTGGCATCATCCTGTGACAAACATTACATCACCCTTTGACTGGCAGTGGTTTGAATGTATATATTTCACTAGGCAACGGACTGATAGAGCTTTTGACCTTTTAAAGTCACACAAAATATTTACCAGCTTCGCTACCCGAGCGGTTACAAAGGCACATCAGCCCCACCAAGGCGAGAGGTTCGCTCCCAGAAGCAGCCCATGTGTCTGTCATACACACACATATAGGTACCTACAGAAAATTACACACAGGAGCCAGCAATATGTATGTATATAAAATGATTATAAGTACTTGTCTCTCACACCCATCCTCAGCCTGCGCGAGCGCCAGAAACTAGACATGACATTCCAGACCGGAATGATGCAAGGAAGAAATGTATTGCATTTATGGAAATCATTCGTTTTCCCTGTCTGGGAACCTCTCGAATATAAATAATATTTTCATTTAGAAATTTCAAAGCGCTGTCCTAAGAACGGGTAAGAATCATAATCTTCATTTGACAGTTGGAGAAACAAAGAGCAGACTGTTTTAAGCGGCAGTCTAAGGTCACATGGAGTAAGGGAAGTCAAACTTCATCTCCCCAGCCTGACTTTCTCGAGAGAGCTCACCAGAGGGTACACCACTCACAACTCCATCAGCTGAAACCCTTCGGCACGTTTGCTGATGGTACTGGCGACCCTGGGCCTTCACAGAGCAGCCCTGAGGTTTCAGATGATCAGTGGATTTGCCCAAAATGCCTAAGAATAAAACCCCCAAATAAATACGCTCACGTTTCTTCTGTTTGCCTTCTGTTATCCAAGCTTTTGGAGGGTGCTAAGGCAATGGTTCCCAGGTATTTCCACCACCAAAAGATCCAGACACCTTTCCTTTTAAAAAGGGGGAGTGGGAGGGAGGGGGAGACTAAATAAACAGCACTAAATACTGCAAATAAAGCCTGGAGAGTCGGCAAAGAACTGCAGAGACCCTACCTCTTTCTGGCAGAGGCTGAAGACTGTTCTCTTCATAAAATCATCTCCCCACCCAACCTCAAAAGCAGAGCTTACTTTGAGAGCCACACTGGCTCCCAGTGACAGCTCCTGAGCCTGGCAAACGTCCCTCACCACCTCAGTTTGGGTCCTCCAGACCTTCCCGAAGGCGCAGCAGCCCGGGGCCCAGCTCGGGTGCGCCGCGGGAGTCGCGGGTCTTTCTGAGCTGTTTGATCCCCGCAGCTGATGTGGCCAGAGCAGGACAATTTAGAGCAGGGCACACAGCCCAGCTTGCTTTGGCAATCAGAACCGTTCTTCCCCCCGTTTATACCAGTTCCTCCCGTCCAGGTTGGCAACGTGGGCTCAAAGCTGCCAGGGCCACACAAGCAGAGAGTTGGTCCAGCCTGAGCTGGCTCCTCCTGCACCAATCTGTCGGTCGTTTAACTCCGCGCCGTGAAGCTTTACATCAGATACTGTTTCTCCACATCCCTCGTGCTTGGTGCCAGCTGAAATTCACCACTCGGAAGCGGTGGTGCTCAGTTTAGAGCTTTTGGTGTTTTTTTTCTTTTCCCTCTTAAGACCTGTCTTTTTCAAATGTCTCCAAATTAGACAATCGCTAGGGGCACTGATAGTTGTTTTCCTTTTAAGTCAGAGGCACTATTTGCTTTTTCAGTTCCTCAGCTGTTTCATCTCTTATTATGTCGAATCATTTTGAAAGCTATATCTCCCATTTAAAAGTCATATCCCATTATCTAGGAGGGAATTTGAAAAGGTCGGTGTTAAAAGAAAACACAAGCGCAAGCAACCCCGGCACTCGAGCCTTCAACACTAACTAACCCACGCGATATTGAAGGTTAATTAGACTTTAAGAAAATGCACAGGCAATACATGTGGCGTGCTGCTGATAAAATGACATTGCTTATAATAAATTAAATTATAGTAGAACCTCGTGGAGGCATTCATCTTGGGCAAGCCGCTGAAAAAAATCCATGTTTAGTTCAGGCTGAGATCTGTTTAAGTTAATAAACAAAAGAATCCAGCGTCTTGTGGTGTGTGGCCCTCGACAGTCACAGCTCAGTTTTACTCAGGGTCTTAATGCGCTCGTGGATGCGTTGCAAAAATAACAGCTGTAGGTATAGGACAGCACTGGGAATACCTGGGTGGTCTCTAAAGAGTTTGAATTAGCAGAGTGCTATTTAATGAACTTTTTTTTATGAAGAGCACAAGATATGTCAATGGTTTCTCCTTGCTCTGCCATGGCTGTCAGCATTTAGGTACTGGGACAGACACAGCACGTAGTGGGGAGAAGTACATCTGGACAGGCGAAAAAAATAAAATAAAGTTACCCGTGGTATCCAGCTTTCATTGCTCTCCCAAAGTCATCAAACCGCCCGCTGCTGCACCCTTGCTGGAGTGTGAAAAAGAAAGTACATGTTGTTAGGGAATCTCATTTTTAGCAGCAGATATTTGAGCGTCTATTAGAGACGGGCACGTAATACGCTGCGGTAATAACGACATCGGTCTGATCCGAGAACCCGGCTCTTGTTTGTCAGAGAACTTGTTGACAGACTCTGGCCAATGCAGTTGCTCAGATTTCTTTGTGCTGTAACTCTTGAAAATGATATGAGCGCTTTCACGGCAGCGAGCCCGGAGCCGCCGCGCGGCGCAGAATCCATCTTGCTGCCACGTGAAGGGCCTTTCACATCTGCAGAGCCCTCGACCAGCTCCATTACATTCCTCCCAAGGAAAGACATGAAATGCATTTGACGCTCTCGCAGTTTCCTTGGCTGGAGCTTCGCTGGCATTAGCCATGTGCGGTAGAGCAGGTAACCCTCACCTCTAGAGGAAAATGCAGAAAACGCTTTCATCTGGCTGCTTCTGAGAATTTGGGAACAGAGACAAATAAAAAAAAAAAAAGTTTGACAGAAGTGGAAGGAGAAGAAATCAAAATAAAGACCTGATCTACAAGCTTTGGTTTGATAGCACTTGGGTATGTCAAGAGAAGGTGCTGGGGAGGTAAAGGTCATAGATAATCCCTGATAGGTAATCGTAATGTGACATGGTTCTGCAAAATGCTTAATCAGAGGGAGCGAACAACAATTTAATTCCAGCTCTGGAAGACAAGACAAGGCATTAAAATGTCTCAAACCCGATAATGTCGGCTCCCATTTCAGTTGATCATAGACTCACAGAACCATAGACTCATAGACTGGTAGGGGTTGGAAAGGACCTCTGAAGATCATCAAGTCCAACCCCCTGCCAGAGCAGGATCCCCCAGGGCAGGACACACAGCAACAGATCCAGGGGGGGTTGGAAAGTCTCCAGAGAAGGAGACTCCACCACCTCTCTGGGCAGCCTGGTCCAGGCTCCAGCACCATCACAGGAAAGAAGTTTTTCCTCCTGTTGAGGCAGACTTTCCTGGGTTCCAGTTTGTGCCCATTGCCCCGTGTCCTGTCCCAGGGCACCACTGACGAGAGCCTGGCCCCTTCCACTTGACCCCCACCCCGCAGAGACTTGTAAACATGAATCAGATCCCCTCTCAGGCTTCTCTTCTCCAGACTAAACAGCCCCAGGGCTCTCAGCCTTTCCTGAGACAAGAGATGTTCAATCCCTTAGTCCTTTTCGTTGCCTCCCTTGGACTCACTCCAGTATTTCCCTGTCCCTCTTGAACTGGGGAGCCGAGAACTGGACACAACACTTCAGATGTGGCCTCACCAGGGCAGGGTAGAGGGGGAGAAGAACCTCCCTCGACCTGCTGGACACATGCCTCTTTATGCACCCTCGGAGACCACTGGCTTCTTGGCCACAAGGGCCCATTGCTGGCTCATGGAGGACCTATTGCCCACCAGCACTCCCAGGTCCTTCTCCACAGAGCTCTTCCCAGCAGATCAGCCCCTCCCCTGTACCATACATGGATCATTCAAGTTATTCCATCTGTCCGGGGTTGCGGCCCTGCCTGACTCTCTCCGAACAGCATCGGGTGCCTGAAGCCATCACAGAGCCAGATCTGTCCAACTAAAACATACAGACACAGATACCCTCTTGGGACGTTACGCAAAATAAAACTGCATTTTCTTCCTTTGCATTCCTTCAAAACCCATCCCTCTTTTAAGCCAAACCTTTACAAGGGTGTCCCTGTCACTACAAAACTGAAGAGAAAACTGGAAGTTGGAGCCCACCTTTGAAAGGTTTCCAGGCAGCCTGTATCAGCCGGGAGCAGAGGAGGGTCTGGTAAGCTGTCTTCCATCTTCTCAACTATTCTTATCTCTAGTTCTGTTTCTAAGGTCAAGAAAAACATACAGAAGTGATTATGCAGGAACTAGCTCTGAGGGATTATGCTATTTTGTCAAAGCGGTAACAGCGAATTCAATATGCGCAAATCTCTTCTCCCTGTGCAGTCGAGCTGTGCTCTGGAATACCGGAGGGACGGCGATAGGAGCCATTTCCTAGGCAGCAGGCTTTGGGGGGGAGTTTGTGCCTGATCTAATAAGAAACCCAAATTTTTTTTTAAGAACTCACAAGACACAAGGGACAGTCCCACGGGCCCGTTCTGCTAAGAGGAACAGCGGAGTTACTCTGCATTTTTATTAGTGACCTGGAAGGAAATATAAAATCCTTGCTGATAAAGTTGGCAGATGACACAAAGACGGCAGGTGAAGACAAAAGAGAGGTCACTGATGCAGGGTGAGCTACTTGGAAAGCAACAGCACGTTTTCTAAAGAAGCTATGACTGTAGGAGGTCATTACAGAATCAGTGACTCTGTCCAGTGACAGCCTGGTCATGGAATCATGGAATCATAGAATCACACACTGGTTTGGGTGGGAAGGGATCTTTCAAGGAGCAGAAATCTTGGGTCTACACGACTCTTTGGTGGGGATCTAAGTTGTAGGTGTGTGGGTGAGCCGTACGGACGTGCCGCAGTCAGCCTCGCAGAGTGAAAGGCTGATGCTTTGTCGCAGAGAAAATGAAGGCCTGGATGTGATCAGTCTGTAAGAACAGGGCTTCACACTGGGCTCTGCGGTATAGAAGACAGAAGTGTAACACCACCCAGAAGCCGCAGGTTGAAACTGGACAAGTTCAGACTAGACTTTAGAAGTGCTGATGTTTGACTAGTAGAAGAACCTCCCAAAGGGCTTGCTGGGCTCCCTGGCCCTGGCAATTTTTAAATCGAGATTAGGATCCTTGTAGAAGAGGATCAGATGAGTTAAGCACAGTGGTACCTCTGGCCTCCTAGCCCATAAGTCCACCAAGCCCACTCTGAGCTTTCCTTTCTCTTCCCTCATTCCAGAAAATCTGATTAAGCGGGGGCACCTCCACAGAGTCATCATAGATGCTTTTGTTGACTTTCCTTCCAAACGGAATGTTTCCAAGGACAGTCACAGGCTACTTGTGAGATAACAAAAGGAATTCCCCTCCCCTGTGATGCTCTTTTACCAGGCACGATAAGGACTCAAGGCAGCCCTGAATGGAGAAACTCAGCCAGCTCTCCTCTGTCATACAGACCAAGGGACAAATCCGGCACTTCCCACTTGAACATAGATTTGTCTCTTGCAAACCTTGTCTAGAGGAGAGCCAGAGAGCAAAGAGGCAACTATCTGAGGGCCCCTCTAGAATGGGAACTGTCATTTGCAGATGGGGATCCAACATCAGCTGAGGATGGCAGTGTACGGAGGAATTTAGTCATTGGTATATGAGACTAAAAAGAGGCTTTTGGAAAGCCTGGAAGCTCACACAGTTATTGCTTGTTATTGTAAAATGTTAATGTGGATTTCAAGCTCATGAAAGACACGAGATTGCTGGTGAAGACCTGTCTAGCCACACATAGGATCGGCAAGAAATTCAGGTTCTTCCATCTCACTCAGCCTTGCCATGGAGGAAAGACCAGCTCTTGGTAGGTTTTGGTCTTTATGAACAATTTAGCCCCCGGGGCCCTGCGATGGCCTACGCCAGCTCTGAGGCCTGCTTTGTGATACAGATACATGTTACCTGGAAACCAGGCTGGTGTCAGTCATTTACTTCTTTTTCCTTATTTTCTTCCTTATTGTTTAGTTTAAAAAAAAAAAAAAAAGACGCTGTAGCACCACAAGAAAAGAAACAGAGATCATCTAATGCTCACAGGCACATTTACAGCATCTCCCACCATGCCTCTTACTTACTGCATCTCACTAGAACAGCTCAAAATGGGAACTTGGGCAAAACATGTCTCTTCAACAGTGCCCTTATTTATCAGATAGTGAGCCCATCCCTTTAGGGCTGAGGGTTTCTGAAGAATTTCACTTGTGTCTTCTTGACTCCAAGCAGGTTCACCCACCGTTTGGTGCCCCCTCCCAGCAGCACGGACCTGGAATCCAAACGGTTACCGCCTGGCTATTTGCAGATTCCGCTTCTTATGGAGAAATTTGTTCAAATTAATTCCAGACAGGAGGAAATACCAAGTTATTGGGGGAAATGTTGGGGTTTTTTTTTAATTTTGTCTTTTACTTTAGCTTTTTTTCATTAGAAACCAACACGAGTTGGTTTCTGGGCTGGATGAGTCGGATCGAGCTGATAACCATTAGCACAGCATTAAAACACTGCATTAAAAAAATAAAATAAAATACTTCTGGTAAACATCTGATTTAAAAAAAAATAAACCCCAAACACTAATCGTTCAGAAGCTGACAGAAATTATTAGCAATAAGCCCTTTTGCATAGAAATAGGCTTATTACCATCTATTTGCAGCAGCTGGCATGAGCCGGGCATGGCGCCAGCGCAGCCTGTCCTGCAAACACCATCTTTCCACCTGATCCTAGGAAAAAAAACCAGCAAGACAGGGCTGTATTTGCTTCTCAATCCCCGCATAATATACTCCCACTGACCCCTGCAGGAGTTCTGCGCTTGTGTGTAAAGAGTACGGGCCGAAAAGGAACAAAAAAAAAAAAACAAAAAAGAAGAGGAGGGTAGAAGGGCAGGGGGATGTGTTTTGCTACACCATTGAAAGCCAGTAGAGGCCACCCAGGAAGGAAAGAATAAATTAATCACAAATCACAACCACATGAAGATCTTAGGTCAAATCAGATTTGTTAGAGGGTGTGGTCATTTGGTTTTGTTGGTTGTTTTTTGTTTTAAATCAGCAGAAAATTACCCTCTGCAGGACGCACGGCGCAGTTGTCAGCTCCTGGGTCTGCCCACACTCGGATCTCGAAGCACATTTGTGGTTTGCTGAGATCTGGAGTTGTTTGCTTGCTTTTTTTGGCCAAGGACTTTTCCATGTGATTACACTCTAAAAGTGTGCCATAGATTACACGGTCCGTAACCAGGTTACAAGGAGAGAACACAGGTCTGCGTTTAGCAAACCATCTTTAATCCCAACGGGAGCAGCTTCAAACATTCGGCCTTCCAACTTTTTCCGTATTAACTTGGTTAAAAGTAGGGACGGATCCTGCAAGTGTCAGGGATGTTCACTTTGCCGGGGGACACAAATGCTCATAATTAAAATTAAAACTGAAGCAAAAGGACCAAAAAATACTTTGCAGGATTGGGCTTCAGGTATGGAAAGCAGACCGTTAACAACTCGGTGTTGTAACATGAATTCAGTGATTTTTGCATTTATTCTAAAAGGCCAAATTACATAAGGATTTGTCAATTCTTTAGTTTAACGGAGGTGAAAAATACCGCCTATCAAGGAGGAGAATGAAACGGCCTGTGAGGCTTTACAGGTAACACAAAAATCGCTACTGAAACAACGCTCCCCTTACAGTCGAAAACATCGACCTTTGCTGAAGAAATTCAGAAGCCTTGAACAGGGCGCTTCGTCCAATTGCGAGGCAATCAAAGGAAGCTGGATACAAAGGGCAAGGTCATATCGACTTAGTGGAACAATCTTCAAGAATCTCGGCCCTCTGTTCTGCATTTCCAGCGGAAACACGAACACAGTGCCTCGGTCCCTTCCTCTCTGCGCTGCTTTCAACACGCAGGTAGGGGAATAAGCTTTCGCTCGGCTTGATCCCCAAACAGCACCGTGTCTCTGTTTAAACAGAGCCTGAAAACCAGCAGTTTTATTTTTAGAAATCGCATTTACTAAAAGGAGCTCTTGTTGACAAGAAAAGCCACTCCTATTTGAATATGAAACGTGTCAGTGTGAGGGGAAAGGTAAACAATTCGGGAGTCACAATCAATAAGGAAGAGACCATGAAGGATTTCTGGACAGGGAATATTTCTTTGCCCCCCCAAAGCGTTTGTCCTGAGCAAAACCAGAGTATTTTTGGGCACTGCTGTAGCTTATGGGTGTAGCAGTCATGGACCAGCACCTGGCTGTGCAAGGTGGTGTACCAATTCAGGACAGAAAAAGAGACCTACGACCAGAGCTCCTAGCTGGGTGCGGACAGACAGCTGGGGAAAACGAGGAAACAGGGTGACACGATAACATTCAAGCATTTCACATAAACAGTGAAAGGCACCATGATAAAATCTCTTTGTACTTTTTCTAAAGCTGCTGCTCCCTCCCTCAGCCCCAACCCTGCCATCCCCCAAGCTTAAACAAAATAAATCAGCCTGTTAATACCAACTGAGCAGCACTGGTAGCCAAGGACAGAAGTCTAGCGAAAGACAAATGGTTCCATTTTACCAAGTAGTTACAAACCACCAAAAAACAGGTCTGCAAATGGGAAGTGTTAGGCAAGCCCTTAATAACAGGTAATACAACCAGCCTCACCTATAATTACGGCGCTCACCTCCCCACCCTCTGCATGTCCCTCGTTTCCAGCCATCGCAGGCTTTTCGGAGTCCCAGGCAGCAGCTCAGCAAAGCCCAGGCGCCGCCTCGTGAAAACGGGCCGGCCGTTCTTACCTGCGCTTCCAAGGAGCCGCCACAATACACACAGTAAATAATGACCATGCAGATAATGGCAATAATAACAAAACGGGAGGCTCGGCTCTGTCCACATCTCACTCCTATCCCCAGTACGGTTTGGAGGCCACCTCCACAGACGGTGCGTGGCTGTAGGGAAAGGGATACGCTTGCCATCCATCACATAGCCCCCATTAGGAGATTTGTATGAGCACATTACTCTCTGCTTTGTCTTCAAACGCGGGCTCCGCTGGCTTTTCCACCCAGAAGCAAGAAAAAAATACTTGCCACACTCATTATCAGTCGCTCGGTTCAGATTTTCCCTCTGATGTACAGCTGCTTCGTTTTGGTTCTCAGTTCCAACGCGATGTCTTATTGTCACCTTTTCTGTAACAATTTCCTTCTACTCCTGAAACGAGACGACAGTCGAGGGTATCACTACGAGCCTGAGACTGCTACACACTTAGAAATGTTTTAGATGTGTACAGATGGCGGAATATTTTTGTTTAGTGGTTATTTTCTGCATTTGCTACCATTTGGGTTTGTTTTGACTCTGGTTTATGCGTTTACTACCATTTGGGTTAGAGGATTTTTAAAAAGTCTATGCAGTGCTCACTAACCAGCCTCATATGCTCTTTTCCAAACTGTTTGCTCTGACTATTTAGGGGGGCCCAGCAACCGCCCAAATCACACAGAAACTTCTACCGTTGCTGATTGGATACGAGGTGCTTTTTAAAGGTCTGATTCAGAATGAAAAAGCAACAAATATCTGGGATGAATTTTCAAATAAATCGAGGTTTGTGAAACAAATTAGGGAAGATTTGGAAAGACTTGGCGCCTCAGTGAAGAAGCTCCTGTGTACGTGCAATAATATAACCCTCAAATCACAGTGAATCAAGTGCAGACCTTTGATTTGTGAAAATATGCAAGAATATCCCTTCAACTCCCTGATCAGCTCTAAATCGAGCCTTGAAATTATTAAAAGGTCAGAATCCAAAAGGGTTAAGTATTGACTGACAACAGGATGAAAGGCAAAGCAACAGAACGTAGGTGTATAAAGGTCTTGAGGGACATTCCTAAAAGTCCGTATCAGTTTTTACACATCTTGCCCAGGACCAGACATGAATTTCAAATCACAAATAGATTCAGAGCATCTGTACTTTCCAAAAATGTGAAACTCACATTTAACTGTGTCCACATCAAACGCTTTCCTTTTTTCTTGCTCAAGCCTTCATCAATTTGAAAATTCATACTCAAAAGTCATTATTTTCACTCTTTCCCACCCATTTTCGCTGGTTTAGAAGCGCACCTCCTCTCCCACCTTTCACCCTGCGGTTCATACAGTCACTCGCTGACTAACCCAGCCTAAGAGTTTACAAAACACCACAGAGGGTGACACTTGCTCATCACCCAGGCGTCACAATATGTTTGAAACAAATGCATTGCAGAGCAAATAAACCCCCAGGTGCTGGCAATTTCCAGTACTCCCAAAAATCTGCTTTTCATCCTAAATGCAGCATGTTAGGGAGTTATGTGGACAGGGCACGTGCCCCTGCCCCTTGAGTCGGCTACAGCAGAGCCATCGTGGGGACGATTGCCCTGTGGCCGGACCCTCTGTGGTGGCAGCGGCAGGATGGGAGACTTGCAGGGTGAGGGGGCGACTAGAAAAGGCCCTTGGCAATCTGTGTTCCACTCTCCTTTTTTTAGGGGCAGGATGTTTTGGGAAGAGAGAGTTTGTTGGCAATCCGATCCTCCCTCCGGTTGTGCAGATCTTCAAAGGCAACCGTGCTGGCAGCTGACGTCCCCCCTGCTCCTGCGGGTTTTTTTTTTCCCCCTGTTCCCACTACTGATCCCTCCCCCAGCAGCTTCTTCCTTCCACAGCACAAGCTCAGATATGTTTGAGTCCCTTCGGATCGTGCCCCACACCAGGAGGCCCCACCACGTTGTGTATGTTGGAGAGCGGCCTTGCTGTGCGGTGGCGTTCGCCCGCTTCAAAAAAAATGATAATTTGAGAAGAAGTCAGGCGGCTTCGACATGGGAGCAGGAACCTGATGGTTGAGAAAGGCAATGGCAAGCACAGCAACACTGGGAGGGCAAAAGAAGAAGCTCTTGAGAAGGAAATAGCTGCCAACCGAGCCCTCTCGCCGAGGGCTTCCCCAGAAACCATAGCAGCTTGGTCTCTGCCCCATAGCACGTCACAAGCAGCACAGGGATAAGTAAATCTGTTGGCAAAGCCCTCTCCCCGTGCCTGCTCCTAGACGCTTGGGTGTCCAGAATGAAATCCTTCGCCCAAAGACACTTTGCAAGCTGTCCCCCTGTGCTGGAGGTATCTAGTGCGAGAAGAGTGACCCTGACTTGTCCAAAAGAGCTGAGAAATTGTGAGTCCACATCTTAGCCCCAAAGCCTCCAGCCACACAACAGCCGTGCCCTGAGATGTGGCACAGCCCTCTCCCGACAGGCTGGGGATGGGCCGTGGGGACCCTTCGGGTACCAGTGTCTATGTCCTGCCTCCCCTCCGGCCCCGTGGCCGCGGCCCGACAAATGATACCCAGCGATGCCGCCGCTTTAAATGGCAACTCCCTCTTGGCATGGTTTCAGTTGAACCACACTTTGCCGGCAGCGCACGTACCAGGAGCAAGGTGGGTGGAAGGAAAAAGGCAGAGTGAGTGCAGCAGCAAATATTGACACAAAACAATAACAAAACATTATTGTAAAACCCACACAAAGGAACGGGGCGAGTCTGTGGATGAGCACAGCCCGGCAAAAAAAGTGCATCAGACTCAAGCAGTCATGTTCCCAGGGCTGAAGAACACACTTTGCAGAAGCACAGGCTCCAGAAACTGAGATGAGGCAAATTAAAAACAAAGTCATTTAGAAGAGCAGATGTCACCAGATATAATAAACAGATTCGCTCCGTTTGGGGGTCTTCTTGTTGGCTGGTTTTGGGTTTGTCTTTCTTTCTTTTTTTTAAAGTGTTAGTCCTGTCGGCCTTCCTTAACTCTCAACAAATGCTTTCTGGGTTGGGTGCTCAGTATCTGACAGGATTAGGCCTACGTTCAACATTCACAATAAAACTTAATCTTGAGTCACATTAACCCACGAAAAACCCAAAACCCAGTCTCTGCTTTGTTACAGCCACACACGAAGCAATAAAAAGTCATCAGTCACGTTGCCTGCATTGTACAGGTGTCTTACACTGTCCTATCAGCTCCTCTCCAGAGCTACCCCATCTCCTCCGCTTCCCTTTTGCTCTTAGGTAAGGGAAGAGTGGTTGATAATGGAAAAACAACCGGCTGCTTGTATGTACTTCCCCCCCTCCATTAGATAATCAGGCAGTGCAATACCTCCAAAGGTACTGGGGAATGTTTTCCCACTGAAGCCACCTGTGACTTCCACTGTAAAGTGCTCTGGCATAACATCACCGTTCTCCAACAAGCGCATTACTTCTGCCCAGGCTTAGCTCAGCCACCGCTTCTCTCCTTGCTTTCCTGCTGCATGCCAAGCGAGGTGTTTTTCTTGGCAGGCAGCACGTTTCCAAAAGCCGTGGCAAGCAGGAGCAAGGGGCAGTGTGCAATCCTCCAGTAGCTGCCTAAATAACCCGACTGAAATTGCCTGCCAGCAAAATACGGACATCTTCTAGAGAAAATACCTTTAATGAGCAAGATGCTGAGGTTCTGAGGGACAGAACCTAAAGCACTGCTCATCTGTAGCACCTGCTTTACTTCGGGAGAGACACCGGGCTGTGGAAATACCCACCCAGAGGTTTGCGGAAGCGCATTTTCAGCCTGTGCTCCACATGCAGAAACACTCTCCTATTTACTCACTTGGATGATGAGTAGGAGACACGTTACCATCAACTATTATGGAGATGAGTGCCTCAATTTTAGGAATTCACATCCCAGTTGTTACTCTGAGAAAATGGCTGTGGACACAGATGGAAGGCTGAGCCCAGCTAACAACAGAAAAAAAACAAACCCAGATCTTTGGAGCAGACGTGAAGAAGCTGCAGAAAACAAACCAAGAGTTTGATCCAAAAGCCGCGTCAAAACCAAACCCATTTTCATGAGCACAGAATATACATCTTCGCTTAACTGAGGATAAGTTTTCCTTCTGGGGTAAGAGGGATGCGAGACATGCAAATTCCACCTTAGGGACGAGTTGTGCAACCTGGCGCTCGCTCATGAGTAATCCAATTGACCTCCCCGGGCGAGCTCATGTGAGCAAAAGCTCATCATCACCAGCATCATCACCATCACCACGGAGGAGGGTTGCACAACCGGCGGCGTTTCGGTGCACCTCTCTATCCCCACCACCCTCCAGACGGCCCCGCTCCAGCACGAGCGTTTTCGTTGAGCTTCTCTGATCGCTACAAAACACGGAGGAAACGCGTAAGGAATTAGCTCGCCTGGTTCTCTTAGGATACGAGTGATAGTTGGAGGGTTTTTTAAGACCACAGAAAGAACATTTCAAGGTTACTTCGTGAGAATAATCAATCTTTTAAAACACACAAGTTCTGTAATTACATTTGCAAAGAAAAAAAGCCCACAAAGGCCGCGTACGCTGTGGCAACGGAAAAGCCGGTAAAGTCAGCACAACTGAGCTCTTCATTTTGCCTTTTCACCAGGTTGCAGACAATTAGGTCTGCGAGCAGTAAAAAAAGGTGGGGGAGAAACAAAAAAAACAAAGAGCACATGGTTAATTTTTATATTACAGTGCCCAAATGAAAAGAGATCACTTGGGTTCATTTAACTTCCCATCTCTGTAGTCCGAAGAATTAAGCAACACGCTCCTGGTGCGTGTCTGGAAGGGAACGAGGAACTGGCTCCCAGAAAGACTACATTTACCAGAAAAAACACACCGGTAAAAATCCCTGCTTAGTTCACTGCGCTTTAGACAAGCCAAATTGCAAAGAGATTTTTAATTTTTTTTTTCCTCTCTGCGATGAAGTAAATGGAAGCACCAACACATACAAATATGCATCTGCTCCTCCCGAGGTGTTTAGAGCCCCTGCCTTGCCAAGCGCAGGTACGCGACACCTCGGTACCTACAGAGCTCTGCTTAAGAGACAATAGGTGCAAATTAACGTCTAAACAGACATTATCTCTTCAAGCCTGGACAGGACTTTGAAGCCTCTTTAAATACTTTTAAATGCCACAGCTTTCTACCAAGGTTTTTAAAATCCTTTCTTCCGCTCTTTGCCAATGGTGACAAATGTTTCGGGGGGACAGGACAAGATATTTATAATAACAGGACATTTCACTCTGCACTTTGTTTTAGCATGTGGGGGGAATAATAATTGTATTCAGACTTGGGTTACGCAGTTCAGAGCACAAGCACCTGCAGCAAATTAATTTGTTGTAGCACATTTATTATCTCATAGCTTCTATTTAGGCTGCAGCTGTTGCTATTATGTTAATACTGTTTTTTTTTATCATCACTGTATACAACAGGTTATGGTAATGCAGAAATTTTGGGGCGTGGGGTGTTGGTTTGGGGTTTTTTTTTGGTTTTTTTTTTTTAAATTTTATTTCTCAAAGAAAAAGATGGGGAGAATATAAGACATAAGCATTGATCAGGCATTTAGCTTTCCATTTATTAGCTGATTTGAAAGAGAATGGGCAAGAGAAATTAGAAAAGAGTAACAATAGACAAAGATGGCGCGTGCAGAATTTGTGAAAGCAAAAAAGAAGAAGAAGAGGTGGAAAAAAAGAAAGAAAGAAAGAAAGACCGAACACCGCAGTGCTGGGGTGGTGAGTGTTCGGGTGGGGGTGGGGAAAATGCTGCAGTTTTCGTGAAATAATAAGGTGGAAAAAAAGGCATACAAAGAGTAGGTTTTTCATTGTCTGTAAAATATAAACACAGATGAATTCTGTCTTTGGTTTGTTCATGCTTTTCACTCTGCACAGCAGGGATGTTCTTAAGAAGTTGCCCTCTGCGAAATTTCACTAAATGGAAACCGTGGACCCTGCATGATGCGATT
The DNA here is from genome assembly GCA_013396935.1 of Baryphthengus martii. Lineage (NCBI taxonomy): Eukaryota > Metazoa > Chordata > Aves > Coraciiformes > Momotidae > Baryphthengus > Baryphthengus martii. The sequence continues at coordinate 197,930 of VWZK01002685.1, forward strand.
ATAATCACACCAGCCATTCTTTTTACATAATTTTTTGTTTAAAATCCAGTAATGCTTCTTGTTTTTAAAACATATATCTATATCTCTAGACGCATCTAAAGCGGGGCTGGTTTACGTCCCCCCAGCAAAGCGCAGGCTGGAGCTGGAGCTGGCTGTATCCCATCCGCAAATCTCCATGGACTCAAAAACAATATGAAAATTTTTAGCTGACAAGAACATGTCTGCTGCCTGCAGTCACTGCAATAGCTCACCATGTTGCCTACTAACCAAAAGATCAAAAATTATCGATTTCATGGCGCTGCGTGCTTGGGATAGAAAAGCTACTTTAAAATTTGCATTATTTAAGAAATGAATTAAGAGAAAAGACTCGTGTTTTAGGGCACTTTGGAAGGTAAAAATGGCTTTATGTTTTAATCTTATCAATGATTTACTATAATTCTATTATTTTTAGCAGCCGGGGTCTGGAAATGATTTTTTTTTTGCCGATGAATTTAGGATTTTGCCGCAGTATACATCTGCAGTCCCAGAATCCTCCGGTAAGATAATCCCTCCTGCGATGGGGAAACGCCTTTAACCTTTTCGTGAATGAAAAATATGCAACCATTTTGAAATAAAAAAAGGGGGAAAGAATGATGATTTCTAAGAGCTGGAATGAAATTTACTGTGAATTGAAAGAACAAGGAAAGGCAAACATACTGTAACCGCCTCGCGGCGTTGGGCGTTTCCGGCCGTTGTCTCCATCGCTCCCACCCTTTCTTCCATGGTGTCCGTAAATACGCCTGGAAGATGGTGTCACCCGGAGCTCGGGCGGGTGAGACATCGAGAACTGAGATGTTAAGAAAGGCAGCGTTTCTTCCCCAGAACTACAGAAATGCTACAACCGTCACCTCCATGCTGCAAGGGAAAATTTTGATTATCGGTCATTGAAATTCATTTGACCCTTCAGTGGGTCCCTTCAGATGACCGGGCTGAGCAAGGGGAGCCGAGTCTCTAGGTGTTCACAGCTGCTCGGGGCTTTAGGTAGGAAGGGAAGAGGAAAAATTTCTGCGGCACAAGGAAAATCTGAAGCCCGAGCCCGTGCACAGCCCGTTTGGAGATTTGTTCAAATGAAATTCCTACTCCGATGCTCTCGCATTTTCAGTAATTAAGAAAGAGCGGTCTGAACAGAAAAATCATTTACTATCTTACATTTTAAGACTGCACATTAGAATCAATTACTCGGCGTAAGGACGTCTGGCCTAAAGCTACACAAATGTTGCCTTTTTGCTTGAGTATCAACTCCCTTTGCAAAGACAGCTTTCTACAGGAGCCCAGCCACATATTCCCAGGATGGACAATCAAAGGGTTACAACTCTGAGAAATCAGGGGGTTGATGTGGCCGGAGTTCGGTCAGGGAAGGAGGCAGGTGTCACACCTCTGCCGCTCGCTCTCATTGTTGCCGCCTGTGCTGCCGGTTCAGTGCCTGAACACAACCACTGCGATTGTTTTCAACGGGGAGTGCAAGACCCATGGTGACCGAGACAGGTACACTGAGAAAATTTACAGGAAAACTTCAGAGGTTTTAAAAGGATCAATATTGTGGATTTCTGTTTACACGACCACACCATAAATTTTAAATACAAAGCCATTTTGCTGTTTATTTGGTTAGCAGCAATTAATCCCTGTGAACTGGGAGATGCAAGGCTTCATCTTTATTCCGCTCCCCTGCTTAACGTGCCAGTAATCAGATATTCTGATGTGCGATGCTTCAGCTGCTACATCAGCTGGAGACTTTTTTTTTCAGTTCCTGAAGCGTACCTGATAAATAAAGTTACAGTGTTGTAGGCATTCCCCTGTGCTGAATTCAAGAGGGAAGCATTGGGGCATATCACACCTGCACCAAACACGCACACGGAGGGAAAGGAGAACTTTAAGAAAAATAAACAAACAAATCGGTGGTCAATTGCAATTCCATTTCCCATGCCTAAAGTCACATTGAAATATTACTCCAGTTTATGTCATTCCAGACAGTTAACAGGATGTTTTGATCAGTATCTTCTATACTAATTTATTAATAATTTATTAAAAATTTGTAGGCTCTCTTTTTCCTTCAAAGTGACCCAGAGTTACACACTTGTATAATTTTTGCATGATTTCTGAGAAAAGTGAAATCTCACCGGTATCTCGAGTTTAGCTAATTCTCTTTGTCCATAAAGAAAAATAGCTATTTTTTTTTCCTGAAACTGAGCGTGAATAGCACAGCTAATTGTTTTAACACAGCAAAGGTTCTGAGGTGTGTTAACAAACTACAGGTCTCGAGTACAAGGCAGAACTTACACTGATTAGTCCTGTACCTCAAAGTGGTTAAATCTCTTAGTGGTTAAAGCATCTCTTCTCTCTTCCCCTCTTCTCCTGTATGAGAGCAAAAATACGTGACTTTTCTAACATACCATAACTTCACTTCGCTGGAAGAAGATTCCTTTTACTTTTTTTCTTTTTATTTATTTTTTTAAGAGGATCAGAACAATGTGGGTTTTTTATTGTTTTTTTTTTTCCCCCTGACAATGTATATATTGAGCCAGTGTCCAAAAAAAAATATCTGTAGTTGATTTTTGAGTATGTTTCTAGAGAATGCACAGTTAGAATCCAATTATGGATATGTTTTTAAGATCCATACGGGAAATCAAAGATTCAGGCCCAGAGCCCTAGATGTTTCCGTAATTGGTAATTTTGCTTTGTCCTTGTATCAATGCCATGGCTACTCATTCCTTACTCTGATCCTTATAAATACAACTAAACGTCAGGATTTCAGAAGAAAAGGTGACCAACTTAAGTTTACCTTTAGCTATTTGTTATTTTTAATTAATGAGCTTCCTTTCTACCCGCTGAAAAGTTGACTCTCCAAAAGCGGTGCTAAGGATAAAAAAAAAAACCAACCTAACAAAAAAAAGATTTAAATCATTATCTTTTAAAATTTAACCATGAAGCTCTCCTTTGCACCGAGGATTTCGTACTGCGGCGATACACAATGGACATGTTAGGAGACTGCTTGACCTTTTGAAAAAAAAATAATGTCTGCAGCATACTCGTCTAGCAAACAGGCACCAAAACAAACCCATTAAAGTATAAAAGAGCTCGAAGGAAACTTCTCAAGCTGCAACACACACTCAGTGCTTCGGGGGGTGAGAGGGAAGAAAAAAAGTCGAGTAACTGGACTGCTTGTGAATTTACTCACGAAGCCCCGCTCTGTAATATCTGATACAATATTTACTCCTCTTGTTTTGAGTGGACCATAACGCGCTGTAGTTGAGAAAGATTAGAAGCACAAGATGTATTTTAGAAACATTTTTATCATTGAAAGAACAGTATTACAAGCTAATCATAATTGCAACACTTTCAGTTAGTAAGATACTAAGTTTTCCCGGGGTGGATTTTTCTTTTTCTAAAAAAAAAAAAAAAAAAAAA